>BMAO01002317.1:0-104680 GCA_019973975.1 Trichonephila clavata
AAACTTTAAGAAAGTGGGAAATTAATCTTTTAAGATCGTCAATCAACTGTGTACATGTAACTGATGAACTGCGGATTAACCTTGAATCCGTACGACGAATCCTACCCAGAATTTAGGGATGAGAAAAACGTTTATATGATATGACGATATTCCTAACATCCAACAAAACGTGACGAGGCTATTGAACTCCATTCCAAGAGAAGACTTCTTGAAAGTTTCCAGGATATGTATAACATATCTCAGCGGTGCATAGTTATGGAGGTGACTATTTTGAAGGACAGTATTGTAGCTTTCATTAATATTCACCTATGTTTTTACTGGAGTATTCACCGAACTTTATTGTCAGAGGTTATAGTATGAAATAAATACTATATAAAACAATGAGTTCCCTTCCTTATTTCCTTAGAGCAGCGGTTCTTAAACTGTGGTATGAAGAACCCTGGGGGTCTAATGCCTATCTAGGAGGTTCTAGACGGCCCTATTTAATGTGAAGATTTCCTTATTTATTCCTTAGAGCAGCGGTTCTTAAACTGTGGTCGAAGAACCCCTGGGGGTCTTAATGCCTATCTAGGAGGTTCTAGACGGTCCTATTTATGGAAGATTTCCTTCTTTATTCCTTAGAGCAGCGATTCTTAAACTGAGTTCGAAGAACCCCTGGGGTCTTAATGCCTATCTAGGAGTTTCTAGACGCCCTATTTAATGTGAAGATTTCCTTCTTTATTCCTTAGAGCAGCGGTTCTTAAACTGTGGTCCGAAGAACCCCTGGTGGTCTTAATGCCTATCTAGGAGGTTCTAGACGTCCTATTTAATGTGAAATTTCCTTCTTTATTCTTAGAGCAGCTTCTTAAACTGAGGGTCCGAAGAGCCCTGGGGGTCTTAATGCCTATCTAGGAGGTTCTAGACGGCCCTATTTAATGTGAAAAATTTCCTTCTTTATTCCTTAGAGCAGCGGTTCTTAAACTGTGGTCCGAAGAACCCCTGGGGTCTTAATGCCTATCTAGAGGTTCGAGACCAGTGATGGCGAACCTATGACCCGTGGGTCAGCCACTGACCCACGCAAGCTTTTTAACTGACCCACGACTGCTAGACAACCACTTGTTTGCTTACGTGGGTTTATTTAGATTTTCTAACTTGCGTGGATTATTTATATTCTATTTGTATTTTTTCAAGCCCTGTATTGACACAAAATCAATTTAAAGGCTGTCTAATAACCTTTAGTTTATCATTATAGTTCCAAAGTTATGAAAAGGACAACAAATGTATATGAAGATATGTAGTATTTGAAATAAAGCAGAAGTGTTTACAAAATATCAAATAACCCACAATTTACTCACATTTGGTTTGTTGAAAAAAATCGACTAAAAAAGCAAATAATCATATTTAAAGATTTTCTTCGAATGAAATGCACCTTTGTAAGGTTATGCTCAGTTATGTTTGTAGAAAGAGACTTCCATAGCACTTGTATCGTCTCCTCATTGTTTCATCCTATGAGATGCCAATGGGGGCCATGCATATGTCTTTTATTCTCTATAAAAGCAATTTTTGGCTCGCAATTTACGGCGCTTGCCTACGGTTGAATTTACATTTCGAACGTATTTAAAAGTAATGTGTAGTATGTATGTATGTATAGGTGTGTATTAGGTATGTTAATACAAAACTTCTTCTCAAATTATTGCATTCTAAATATAAATATTTTTAATTGTAGCCCGTACAATGTCGGCGGTTAAAAAATTAAAAACAAGCAGCACAAGTTCCAGGCCATATCAAACTCAAAGTTTTATAAATATGGGGGGGGGGGGAGATTGAAATGAATAAAATGGTTATACGTATAATTTGTAGTGAAAAAGAGACTCCACGTACATATAATGTAAAAAGACATTTTGAAACGTTGCATTCAAATCTCGGCATGTTGGCAGATGAGAATAGAAAAACTTGTTCCATACAAAAAAAAATAATAATAATAAGATAGAATTATTCTCAAAGCAGTGTTTAAAAAAGTTTTTTGGTTCCAAAATTAACATTACAGCTGCTAGTTTCTAAGTTGTCCATTGCATTGCTCGCAACAGGAAACTCTTTCAGCAGAAGGATTTGTAAAAAAAGCGTTTTTATAATGTAGTGCTAGATTGTTTGCTGATTTTAAAGGAAAATGCTTGATTATAAAGCGTATAAATGAGTTACCTATAAGTCGCAATATAATTAAACATCGAGTAATAGAATTGGAAAAAAAATGTATTTTCGCACAAATACATAACGCCTTAAATTATGCAGAAATGTATTCAATTGCCTTAGATGAGATAAATAATATAAATGGTTATGCAAAATTTGCTGTTTTTGCTCGGTATAAGTTTGGAAATATAATAAAAGAAGAGTTTGTTTTTTAATGAAACTAATAACATTGAAAGGAAATTGTACAGTCTTGATATTTTTACAGAATTTGATATTGCATATAAAGAAATAGATACTGACTTCCAGAAAATAGTTTCTGTAACAATAGACGATGCACCTAGCATGGTAAGGGAAAACATTGGATTTATACAGCATCTTAAGCAAAATATCTCATATTTCCTGACTGATTTTCATTGTATAATACACCAGCAAGTTTTATTTGCGAAGCAGGGTTTAAAACATTTTCCATTGTACTGTCAGTTGTTATAAAAATAATCAACTTTATAAACGTAAGAGCCTTTATAAAGGACGATTTGTATAATTCTTAGAGGAAATTGAATGCCAATATTCAGGGATTTTGACATACAATAACGTGCTATGGCTTATTTTCGGTGAAGTCCTTCATCTCTTTATAACGTTATTAGAAGAAATTAAGATCTTTTTAATTGAAAAAACAATAGTATTGATGAATTATCGAATATAAATTAATCAACTGATTAAATGTTTTTAGGAGACACTCAGAATTTTAAGGAACTGAATAAAAAACATGGAATAGTTGTTTTAACAATTTTTGAAAATATTAAAATATTTATGACGAAACTTGACATATCTTTACTAAGGATTTGGAAATGAAAATCATGAAATATTTTCCTCAATTACAAAAACATTTTCAAAACACAATAATTTTCGAAAACTCCGTTGACATTTAAGAAAATGCTATTAAAAATATGTAATGATTATGCTGGAAATATAAAACAAGGTTTTGAAGAGAGATTCAATGAATTTAACAGTTTGGAAAATACATTTCACTTTATTTTATATCTATACAAAATAGAATTTGAAACAATGGTGTTAACCGAATTTATGTGGCTAGGTATGGAATTAGTTGAACTTCGAAGCAGCGTAGTGTGTAAAACAAAATTTAAAGATTTGATTTCTGAAGTAGAAGGAGAAAAATTGCGTGAAAAAAAATCTTGCAGATGCTATTGATCCCACAGAAAAATTTGAAAATATTATATTATACGTATGGGATTTTTTACCAAATAATTTATGTCTATGCAAAAACTAGTTAATATGTATGCTCTTTCAACGATGTTTGGTTACACATATTCGTGTGAAAAATTGTTTCTTCTTAAACCAGCGGTATTCAAACCGTGTTCCGCGGAACCTTGGGGTTCCACGAAACAAACCTAGGGGTTTCGCGAGTTAAAAAATGGAAAGGAAAATTATAAATTGTGTATGCAAAATAGATTTATATTCTCTATTAAGTTTATACAAACACGAAATATCTAAATCCTTGCTTGTCAGCGCAAGTCACGGTAAAACAATTTAATAAATTATGCGATTCTGGACAGCCTCTTTTTTTGCGTATTTTTTAGTACTTTTAATTCTTTGCATATGCAAGTTGGGAGCCATTACAGGGGATATACTATGGCAGAAATTAAACCTAATTAAACCTTCATTTGTGTTTCATGATATTCTTTAGAAATAATGGGGTAAAATAATTTAGAAAAAAAAAATTTTTCAAAAAAAAAGTAGTGGTTATTTTGTGGCAACTTGATTTCGGAATTTCTTATTTAGTTCCAGAATTCATACGGATAAGACAGAAATTTGAGAATCTTGAGAGATTTTGTGTTAAAACAGCACAATGTGTTTCAAAAAATTTCTTTTAGGCTCAGAAAATTTTGCAGCGTTTTAAGAATTAATGCATACGTGTAAGTTAAAATGACAAAAATCATTGGGTTTGCTAGTAGTTTTTTTTAAACTTTTAGTGTTATATGCGAAACTTCCATCATTATCGCTTGCTTCTTGGGTTACATGTTGATAAAAAGGATTAAGTGGGTGTTTTCTTAACTCGAGTGCACCATAATTTTTCACAAACATTTTTGATCAACGTTATTATTTAATAAAAAAATTTTATTCGTTTCATGTTTAAAAATTTTTCACTCACTTATAAAAAGCAATGAAAATCCGCTTAAGATAAGGAATGTTAAAGTGCTTTAAATAACATCCAATGATTATTTACTATACGTAAAAGAATTCCAAAAACACTGATCGAAATTGAAACAAAATGTGGCTATAATATCTTTCACAGTTTGAACTTTTCTCGCACATGTTCAAGACAATAATGATCGAAGATAATATTACTTTAATTTGTTAATTCTTTTGTATTATTCTTCTCTTATTCTGCTGTGAAAAATGATTAAATTTGGGAACTTATTTGCTTCGAAAGCGAACGTAGTGAAGCATTGCCAAATATATGGTCTAATACTTAAGTACTCGAAAGACTATCGAGAATAGCAGAATAAGAAACGTAACGGAACTGCTAGACAACATATAGATTCGTACTTATTCGTATTCATGGGGTAGCAATCTGCATAAGTAAAACTCTTTTGTCATAATTTTGAACACAACTACTGTGTTATGGTCATCTAAATATAGTAGTTATTAGATCTTTCGTTTATTTCAAGTGTACACGTTTTTTAAGTGCAATATTTAATTCTTCTAAATCTACGCTAGTTTATTTGTATTCTGCTACATTCTTAAGCGTGATTAAAATCACGCCAAACACAGGCTACAGACAGAATGTAGATATTATTCAAGATGGCCGCCTTGCACCTCGAGAAATATGAAGAATAAACAAATATTACTGAAACTTGATGAAACAACTGAGAACTGTAGAATTACAACCATTTAAAACGATTTAAAAAGTGTAATAAAAAGAAATTCCTTTTATTTTCCAAGTAAAAAGGCGCAGAAAAGTGAAGAGGGAAGCTGAATGCGAAGAATTTCCAAAATGATATTAAAACAAGCGAAAGCAGTAAAAAATTAAAAATAAATAAACAAAAAAGTGAGGATGAAAGAAGAATTAAATACTAAAAACGACTTCATTATAGGAAGTGAAAAAAAAATTAGAAATCATTATTAAAAATAAAACTGTAGAAATTAGCTATTTACTACCATTAAAAAAAGATTCTACTGACAGAGATGGAATTCACCACACAAATTCAACCGCGCAATTTATTACTTTTTTAAGAAAAAGTTGTTGAGTCTTTACTAGATTTATATCACATTTCCATTGAGTGAAATCAGTAAAATCTTAACTAAGTACGAAAAAAGAAATTCAATGCCTTAAAAAATGAAATTGACCAAAAGAGCGAAGACTAGATTTTAGTATATACTATTTCGAGTATGTGCCGTGGAACCTTAAAAGCTTGAAGAATTGAAATTACTTCTGATCGTGCGGACTTAAATATTTTGTTCATTTTTAATTAGAAAAAGTTAACGGCATATACAGCCTCAATGGCTCAATTACTTTTAAATAAAAATATGTTGATGAAATAATAAAATATACCACTACTGAGATACATCAAAAACTTTTTTTTCCATTTAAAACTGCTGAAAATAACTAAAAACAAGTTCAAACTTACTATCACTGTACAATAGCGAATCGATTATATCATTAAAGCCTTTCTGAGTAAAAACGGTAGAGAGAGAGAGAGAATCTGACGTTTTTATTATATTAATCACGCTTTTATTGTATCCATTTACATTTTCCCCGTCTTTAGAGACCATCCTCATTTAGGATGTTGACTCAAAGCTTTATCGTTTCTTTGGTGACCGCTTTATTTAGGATGCTGACTTATAGCTTTAGCCCTGTCTTTGAAGACCGTGCTCATTTAGGATGCTGACTCATAGCTTTACCCTGTCTTTGAAGACCGTGCTCATTTAGGATGCTGACTCAAAGCTTTACATTGTCTTTTTAAAAACCGTCCTCATTAGGATGCTGACTCACAGCTTTACCCTGCCTTTGAAGACCGATCTCATTTAGGATGCTGACCATTACAGTTTCTGTTCTCGCTTGGAAGCTCACGCTTATATTGTATCCGTATAACTTTTCCCTGTCTTTGGACACCATCATTCATTACGAGTACTGACGCACATCTTTACCCTGTCTTAGGAAACTGTCCTTGCTCAGGATGCTGACACATAACTTCAGTTTGTCTACAGACACCGTCTCCATTTAGAAAGCTGACGTATTTATTGTGTCTACAAAGCATTACTTTGCTTCCGCCCACCGTTTTCGCTTAAGAAGCTGATATTTTTATTGCATTAAAATCGCTTTACTTTTTCTTTCAGATATCGTTTGTGAATGCATTACTGAATTATTTTATTAATAAAAATATGCTCATATTATCTTTCAGTAAATAAATTGTAGGGTTTCACGTCAGTAACCATGCTTGATAAAAAAAGATCTTAGCTTTAATGTCTTATAACTATCCATTTTTTAATTTTTAATTTTAAATCACTTTTAAATAATAATTTACCCCAATTATTAATTCCTTATTTATAATAAATATATATCTCGCCAAAAATAATATCGTTAAGATATGTCTGGAGTAAACTTGCAACAGTAAATTTTTTCCTTCAATTATAAAATAATCTAAAATATTACTTAAAAAAAAGTTATTAATCCCAGTAAAAACTTCTTCATTTTTGATTCTTCCAAGTAATTTGATAGAATATGGAATATGACTATTTACAACTTTAACAGAGCTAAATTTTGCCATTTTATTAAAAAAATGCAGGCATATATATATAACTATCTCTGTCTGAAAATGTGCAAGGGAAGGTGGCACTTGTATATATATATAAAAATATATATATATAAATATATATAAATATATTTTTTTTTTTGAAAATTTTTTTTTCTTTTATACTTTTTGCTTCTTTTTTTTTTTTATTTTTCTTTATATTTTATAATTTTTTTTTTTTTTTATCTTAATTTTATACTTTATTTCTATTTTTTTTTTTTTTTCTACGATTGGGGGAGTTGGCCTTAATAGTTTCACTTATTCTTAAGTCCGATTTTTTGTGCTATTTTATTTGTATTTTTAGTTTTATTTTTTTTTTTTTTTTTTATTTTTATTTTTCTTCCATATATATATATATATATATATATATATGTTTATACTAATAAATAATACTTCATAATATACACTCATGGACAAAAAAATTAGCCCACCAAGAAATAATTGTGGGATCGTTACGAAACTTGGCATGAAGGTACATGTCGGAGAGATATGCAAATGATTAGAAAAACAGCGTGATTGCGCATTACGTATAGAAGGTAGAGGGCGTTTAACGTTTTTCTCCGTTAAGTATAAAACAGGTAACCAAAGCTTGCTTGAGTGTGCTGAATCGTTTACAAAGGAACGCTGAGGTAGACATGCCCTTACGCAGTTTTCAAAGACAATATGAGCAGCTGTCACAGATTGAGAGGGGGAGAATCATTGGCATTATGGAGGCTAGGTGGTCAGCTAGGCAAGTAGCCCCCGTCAATTAGGCCGATCTGATTGTGTTGGGATGAGGTGTTGGGTCCAGTGGATCCGAGAGATGTCATTTACACAACGACCAGGTTCAGGACGCCCTCGACAGACCAGTCTTCAAGAAGACCGCCATATCGTAAGAAATGCACGCTTACAGCCAACTGCTTCATCAGCCACCTTCGAGGCACAGGTAACATCTTAACTAGGGGCCCCTGTGTTTTCTCGAAAGATACGAAGGCACCTGGCTGAAGGACATTTGGGATCGCGGCGCCCATTACGTGTGATGCCCTTGACGCCCACCCATCGAGGAAACTGGACTGCAGCGGAATGGAGAAGCAGGTCGTCTTTAACGACGAATCCAGATTCAACCTCAGCAGTGATGACAATCGTGTTCGTGTGTGAAGACCCCGTGGTGAACCCTTCAATCCTGTCTTTGCTTTACAGTGACACACCCCTCCTACAGCTGTTGTGATGGTATGGGGTACCATTGCCTACAATACATGGTCACCCCTAGTATTGATCCGTGGTACCATGACAGTCCAGCGGTATGTCCATGATATCCAGCAATCACACGTTTTTCCACTCATGCAAAGGCTCCCAGAAGCCTTTTTTAACAAGACAATGCTCTGTCTCCCACCGAAAGGGTGTTATAAGACTGTCTCCGCACTGTTACTACCCTTCCTTGGCCTGCCCGATTCCCAGATTTGTCTCCAATCGAGCATATCTGGGATCATTTGGGGCGGCGAGTTGGGCATCCCACGAGTTTGAACGAACTATACGCAATTTTACAGCAAAATTGGAACGAAATGTCTCAAGACATCCTACAAAACTTGTATGCCTCAATGCCCGATCGTATCGTATTGTGCATTCGCGCTAGAGGGGGCTCAACAGGGTATTAAATCCTCCGTTCTTTTGTATTTTTTTCTAAAATAAATGATGCCTTTCCTTTTATTTTCTAATCATTTACTCATATCAAAGTAGTCATTACGTATGTAAAATTTCGTTTCATTTTGACGACCTCTTCTTGGTGCGCTAATTTTTTTTGTGTGTCTATGAGTGTATATAGTATATAATTCTCGTTACTCCTTGTTCATTCAAACACTCATTGTCATTTGCACCAAACACTTCAGAACATTTAGCCTTACTAAATAATTTTAAATCGTCAAACCTCTCTTATTTTTACTCGCTAAGCCAATTGAATTTAAAGATGTTTAGTTTTAAAAATACTCAGTTAAAAAGTTTTAAACTTATCTCTGATGCAAAGGGCATTAGTGACACACGAGCTAGTACTAAAAAAAATATGAACAAAATTTGACCCACGTCTCAAAAAAGGTTCGCCATCCCTGTTCTAGACGGTCCTATTTAATGTGAAGATTTCCTTCTTTTACAGACTCTGAAAGTTCTCTTGGAAAAGTGGAAAGATGTTCCATCCTGAACTAGCTCACTAAACTGCCCGCAATAAAAAAAAAACTTTGCTAGATTTCGATTAAGAATGGGAATATTTTTTTCTTTGCAACCACATAATCAATACTACAGCAAAATACTCTCAGAAAATAGTAGAAACACGTGTGCAAAAATTTAAGAACTTAATTCAGAGAGCACCAATACCATGATGGTTGCATCCATCTCGATTTCCTAATCGAATCACTTGTACAATTCCTAAAGAATTCCTAAAAGAAATCTTAGGATTATATTGATGAACATTTAAATCATTCAACCATGTGTCAGGAATCAGGGAGAGGTATTCAAAATCTTGAAGGTGTGCGATGTCAGGCTGATACAAAAAATGGGAACCACGATGATCGAGAAGTTTAAGAACCATTGTCTTTGAGTATAGCAGACTGAATTATACAGTTAATTTATAATTCCTATAAATAATTGTTGAATATTTTTTGTAAGGAATATATATATTCCTTCTTCTCTCTAACCCAGTTAGATGTGTGAGAGGAACTAAATGATTAGACAACATGATAAACTTCAATTGTTTATTTGTCACAATATTCAACACAGACACAATAATATCTAAGTAAGATAAATTTGATCAACTAGAGGACTAAGGTGAGACAAGATAGCGTCGGGATAATATATAAGCTCATTCAAATATATTCTTACGATAACTTATACAAAGCTTGTTTTAAGAAGTTCACACATAATTTAACTCCCTATTTGAAATAAGAGCATAGTACCTGAACTCTTGCAATCCTTTACTTTTCGACGTGGCCTTAAACACTTCTCCAATAGTTTGACTTAAGTACTTCGAGATTCCAACTTCACGCGTCGTACACTGTTTACGTATACGTATTACTGTCGATTTTGCTTGCTTCTCATCTATTCACTTCACATCCAAGCTATCCTCACTTCACTTCCAATGTATCCTCACTTCACTAACTCTCAAAACTCGCGAGTCCAGGATATATATATTAAACTTAATTTGCATAATCATGTTTTCCTGTCCTCGGAGAAAGTTGGTTGAAAAAATGCTGGCCCTAAAGGAATCCGCAAGGAGTTAGTGAAAGGACGCGTATAGATCCGTCACAATTTTCACATAAAGGTAATTTTTTGCAGCATTACCTCCATTTAAATCAAAGCAAAATGCTAAGTTCCTTTATGAAAACAAAGAAATACATTTTATTATATTGAATATCCATTTAAATCCCTAATAACTTACTAAAAATGCTTCATTACATTCTTAAGATCTTTCATGTTTTTAAAATCAATATAGAAGCAAATACTGTGGATTTCAAAGAGTGAAGTAGATGGGAAATTTAACCCCTCATGGGTCTCTTCATAATATATTTTGGACAAATATTTATTAAATTTTCTTATCAATTTGATTAAGGCCGTTTAAAAATCTTAAAGAAAAGACTATACATTTCCGTATTTTATACATGCTTTAAGTACGAATTTAACAAAAGATGCTTACTATGATATACCTTGTGTCTGTTCTCGAAGGTAAAATCATTTCCTTTAAAATCAGTCACTTTTTAAAATAGTACATTATTTTAAGGATTAAATATAATTTTATATTTAGAGTAAAATCATCTTTAATTTTCCTCACATCAGATGTTCCAGGAAGTATTTATTTAATTAACTGAACATTGTTAGAGAATAAATTAAACTGCTGGTTTAAGCAACTGCGCATAATAACAATGCTGGAGTTTTAAAAAAAAACGCATATAATATTGGGATCAATATGTAAGAGTACGTAAATAAGCAATCTATTGTGTTGCTTAAATTTAAATTTTTTTTGTTATTAACTATCATTTTATTCGGCATCCTAAAAAGGTGCTTTTGAATAAAAATTTTTTTCTTCAATTGATAGACAAAGATATCTTCTCTATGAAAAGAATCTTGCTCTAGACACAGCCCCTCGAGCACTATATGTATGACTTTATTATAAAGATATCCATTATGAAAGAGTACATGATAGCAAGTAAACAACATTATTATGTAAATTATGAAAAATCTACATGATAATGTTGTGCATTACAATCAAAGTAAAAAAGATTTTGTCTTTTATTTTTATCATTTCCCCATGGCCAACAATAATACTTGCTTTTGTATAAGCTGCATTGTTATTATAAAAGCTATTTTAATCTGAATTCATTGTTAAACTGATGAATGCTGATTAAAATTATCTTGATTTATATTCATTAAGGAGATCGTCATAATTGCTTATTTTCTATAATTGCAATAAAAATTAATTTCTCAAAAAATATTATTAAAACTTTTCTGCAACTAGATAATTACACACTTTTGATTTTAATCGTGCATTAAAACAGTTTAATTTTGATCAAATTTCTTTATTAACGTACTGTGGCCCCAAAAGTGTTCAAATACTTGCAATTTTCCATAAAATTTAATGTTTTCAACCAATAAAAATTAATGTATCGTAATTGCAACTTTTTTTATAATATTTGCAACTTATTCTTATTGGAATAACATAAACAATTTGTCAAACATAGTATAATTATTATTTTGAAGAATTAATAATCAAAACTTATTAAAAAATTACTCCACAAGTTTTTGTACACTTGAAAAATATCTCAACATAGTTTTAAATATTGTTTTTCTTTCTCTATGTAGTACTTAGTAGAATATATTTCAGCGTCCACTACAACTTTTATAGATTTCATAATTTTCTTTTCGTATTTTCTGCATGGATGTTCTACCAATCTTCTGTGATTATTGTTTTTAGTTCAAGTTTTGCTTTTATATGTCATGTCTTCTTACTCTATCTACAATTTCTCACCAAATACGTACTACTGGGCTTAAATCAGATGATTGAGGAGGTATTTTCTGAATTTTAGGACAATTATAGAGTCACCGAAGGCTTACGACGAGAGCAGAACGATTCGAATCATTGTCTTTTTTTTTTTTTAAGGAAGTCTCCACTACCCACATTTGGGCAGATAATTTCAAAGTGTTCTCTAAAATATTATAATAAAGTTCATGATTCACTATACCAAAAGAAAAAAAATACTGAATTACCTAATCCTGAAGCCGATTTACACCCCACCTCCATGCTTCACTGTTCCAACTAAATTCTATGGATTAAATTTCTTGTGAATATTCTAAGTGTAAACAGCAATAGCAGAATACAACTAGAATTCAATAAAGTATACTAATTATTAAATGATAAATTAATTCATTCAAGGGCTTTTTAAATTCGATTGTGCGTTTAAGTAATTACTTAACATGGTGTGGAAGTTAAAAGAATGGAACAATAGCTCACAGTATCCTTTTAAGGAGCCAGCCGTATTTCTTAAATAAAAAAATATAACAAAAAGTTAATTATGTTATATATATATATGTATATATAATCAAAATTTCTCTACAAGAGAGAGATGAATAAGCATGATATATATATTCGATGACGCATACAAAAGTCTTTTTTATAATAAAAAATCATTACCTCTTAACATGTGTTTTTGTTGAGGTCTTAAAGAAAAAGAGATTCTATTAATATATTAAAAGCTTTTCGTTAGAGCGTATTAATATAAAGGCCGCCACAATAGCTGAATGGTCATAGTCTTGAACTAGTGTGGGAATTATTTCAATTTAGTTGCAGATTCGAGTATATAGAGAACTAATGCGATTTCTTAAGTTTCATAATCTCCCCTAGTAGTATGATATAGAATGGGGGTTGGCAACCAATGGCCGCGGTACATTCTCAGCGGCTCTCTACGCTGCTTTATAAATTTCTCAATTTTTGAGTCGATGGAAGTTGATAAATTTGAAATAGACCTTACTTGAGGAACATCTTCAGAATTATGGACATTTACGGAATTACGAAAAATCTAAAATATAGCTATGAAGATACATTTACAGCTATTTTGCAAATTATCAAATGTCATTGTTGGTGAGATTTAATTGTCTGAAGAGAGAAAATTGCATGTACCCTGCTTTCCACTTTTCGTTCTACATATCGAAGTAAAAAAGCTTCCCTGAAATTAAAAATTATTTCAAGTGCGCAAAGAAATTATTTAACAACTGATTGCTCAAACTCGTGTCAAATTGAAAACCACACATTATATTCCTGATTTTTCGACATGAAAGTAGAGCAGTGTCAGCGCTAGTTTGCATTAAAATTTTTATTTATTTATACATTCATCTTTAGTGAAAAAAGTAATACATATTTCACGTTGTCTATTTCTTATTTTAATATACATATGTTTAAAAATACATAATATGTGTACAATTTTAATTTTTCTAATTTTTGTTGAAGAAATAGTTATATTTTATGCTGTTTATGTTAATAAATATCTCTAAAGGATGCAAAATTAACATTTGATAAAATTGTAAAATTATATTATTGTTCTCTATTGACTCTGCATACATTATAGCGGGATTCGAATT
The DNA here is from genome assembly GCA_019973975.1 of Trichonephila clavata. Classification (NCBI taxonomy): domain Eukaryota; kingdom Metazoa; phylum Arthropoda; class Arachnida; order Araneae; family Nephilidae; genus Trichonephila; species Trichonephila clavata. Next base: position 13,575 of record BMAO01002317.1, read on the forward strand.
GTTTCAAAAATTTCCTACTGCGTAGCACTCTGAATCATATTAGTAGATTGGTTTGGCATACCAAGTTTAAAAGGTTGCTGAGCCCTGATGTATAACATGGGAGAGGGGAGTGCAACATTAAGTGAAGAGGATGTCGCTTAACCTTGATCCAAAATTACAAGACCTACCACCAATATTTTCTTAGTTGTCTCTACATGTAGCATTAATAAATAATCAACTAATTCTATACTACAAAAAGCGAAGTGAATCAATCTAAATGCATATGAGTATTCAAGTTAATTAAACATTGTCTGTCCATCCTGGTATTTAATCTTTGTATACTTAGCACATTCATGTCTATAATAACAGGTCTTTAAATGATTACCTACAGAATGTTTGGTAGACTGTTTATGTAAGGTTAGCTCTAATAAGCTATCTATAAACAGTTTCCTTAGACATTACGAGTTATGAGGTCCTTATATGACCACAGATTGATCGACAAATACCAGCTTCAGTGACATTGGTTATTACTCGACATATTGGTTTGGGTTAGAAGATACTGCTCCTAACCCAAACCAATATGGAGATAAGTAGATTGTGATTCGGTAGTAATATTAAAATTACTGTTAACATTTCTGTTGAATGACAGCGAAAGTGGGACTAATTAACCTAAGACAGTTTTTTCTTATGCTTATTAGTCCTAGATACGCTGTAGTTAGTTCAATATTGGTATGCAGTCGTAAAATTTTCATGGAAGATATGCCCAATCAATTCTACGCATGCTTAATCGCAAAAATAACCCCGTCGATCTGACAATATCTCACTTAACTATAACCATTATGAAGAATATATTCATTTACAGATAACTATAAATAGAAGTTTTAGAAGATTTTATACTGAAGGAAGTTCTCCCTTTGTAACAAATCTTAAGCCTTCACATAAGTATTAATAAACACGTATGTAACTTAAATGTGGATTTTTTAAGTGAAATTATTGTAAATACATATAAATATATACTTTAAAATAATTTGCATTTTTAAAAATGCTTTTAAAAAGAACATGCGTTTAAGTAGAGTGATAATAAAATAGAGTCATTTTCCTTCCTCAAAATTGTTATCTTAAAGATTTGTTGAACATAGTGGATTGTGAATAAAAAGATCAGTTTAAACGCATGTTATAGTAAGTAAAACAAATTTTACAGTCTTAAAAAATATTTTGACTCTTTAAAAAATCGATGTGTGTGAGTTAGTAATGTCGCACTATAAAGCAACTCAAGGGCTGTCGCTAGAATGCCCAAGTGAACCGAGCTCACTCGAAAGGGTTTAGAGCTACAAACCGGTCCTGATGGTCCTCGTAATTTTGAACCATGGTCAAGTGACATGGACGACACCGGAGCTGGCACATTCCTGTCTCCTAATTTCTACGCTCCCTCCAATGTGAGGACATTGAACCACAACAGATTTAACGTGCATCGACTCTTCTACAAATGTAATTCTTCAATGGCCCTTGAGCTTGAAATCATGACCCTTACGCTACCGCGGCCAAGATGTCTGTGTGCGTAAATCTATCTGAAAAATAAGTAGCTTATGTTAATTTTAAACTTTGTTTTTCCTAAGCTGTTTTATCATAACACATAAACATGTCAACTGTCATCTCATTTTTCGCTTAGACTTTTGAAATACTGAAAAGGTGTTTAAAAATAATAGAAAATATAACTATGATTAAATTTATTGGATGCTTCCTCAATTTATCTCATTAGAAAGCGCACACAGATAAAAGAAATACCACATACTTTATCTATTGTTTGAACGTCTATCAAGAGCAGGTGCAAGAAATGAAATAAATATACTGTTGCGTGTGTGTGATGTTATAAAATAATACTATTTTGGAGTCCTAGAATTTGTCTTTTTCCTGGATTTATTGGCAACAATAACTTTCAACAATAAACTTTACAATCTTTAACAAATTAAACCATAACATTTTTTAGACTGAAACTAAAGAGAATAAATTCTAATATTCGAGATAAAATTCCTAGTAAACAACGGCACCTGGTACGCCGAAGCCAAGAACAAGATTCCGATTTAAAAATATGCGAGTAAACAACAACACATCTCGTTATGCCGAAGCCAAGCTCAAGATCAAGACTGAGGTAGAATCCGTTACATATGGTTTCTGTCGAGATAGACCACGTGGGGTCTGAGCGTGGTGTCAAACTACCCTCCACCCATTGAGACCCCCTGTTCCATAATTCACAACAAGAAATCTTGAGCAGTGGTGTTCCAAACCAATCTACTATTGCGATTCGGAGTGCCACACAGGACATTTTTGAAACAATTCGATTCCCACGATAATACATGCAGAGTCAGAAAATAGAGGTCAATAATATAGATATATGTTTACAGTTTTTTATTATATATTAATTTTACATCATTTAAAGATATTTATTAACATAAAAGTAAACAGAGTAAAATATAACTATTTCTTCAAAAAAAAATAAAAAATATTAAAATTGTGCATATGTTATGTATTTTTAAAATATTTATTAAAATAAGAAATTTACAACATAAAATAGGAGTATTTCTCTTCATTACGGTTAAATAAAAATTTCAATGAGAATCTAGGCTCTTACACTGCTTTACTTTCATGTAATAAAATCAGGGGTATTATTCTTGACTTTCAATCCGTCACGATTTTGAGTATTCAGTTGATACACAATTTCTTTGTGGACTCGAAATATTTTTTCATATGAGGAAAGATTTTTTTACTTTGTTGCGTAGAACCAAAAGCGGCAACCAGAGTACATGTAATTTTTTCTTTTCAAACAACTAAATCTCTCCAGTAATCATATTCAATAATTTACAAAATAGATTAATTTAGAGTTATCTTTCAGATTTTTTCAAAATTCCATAAATGTTCAGAATTTCGGAAATTTTTGACAATTAAGGTTCATTACAAATTTATCAACTTCCATCCTCTCAAAAATTAACAAATGTGTAGAGTTGTATAGAGTGCCGCTGAAAATTGTTCCACGAGTCATAGGTTGCTAACCCCTGACGTAGAGCTACGCATGAGTTACCACGAAAGAAACTTGTAATGGTGTGATACAAAATTAGAAGAAGTAGGTGGTAAAGATGTCATACGTTTTAGAACATTACGCTCTCCAAATTCTTTCCTTATGAGAAAGGACTTTTAAATCTACCAAATTTACCAAAGCAAACTTCCTCATGGACCCGTTCAACACATATTTTGAGAAATCAGATTCGAAACCACATTGTTCGCCAGGAATCTTGATACTTCAACCATTAGGTTTCCATGATCTTATGAGATTTATCAGTTGAAGCATTCAGAATTACGATGAGCAAGCTCTCGAATATATCACCATTTTTAAAGGCTATTTCTAAGATTTTGTTCTCAAACAGAAAACATTTTGCCAATTCCTTTTGTGGGCATACTGAAGGACCGGTTCTCGTCCGATCAGTGAAGTGAGCCTCCTCAAGAGTGGTCTAGTACTCGGGAGGGTGACCTTGGTTGTATGAGCGTTTGCGATTTGATTGTATGAGTTTCATTGTTAGGTTCTTAGTAAACAAATTATTTTACCTCTCATTATAGTTTCGATGAATGAAATTAAGAGAATAATTAGTCATTGTTAAATAAAATTTAAATTACAATAAAAAAATTTTTGAAAAAAATGAAAATGCTATAGAGTTTTTACAGGATGACGGAAATGGTTTCACACTTTATAGTACGAATCAAGCTAATAGAAATTGCCTTCAAAGTAAAAAATTCATTTTTTTTTTTACTTGAGAATTCATTTCATTCATTTTACAACCTTAAATGTTCGAAATAACAGCCGTTGAAAATCAGAACCAACAAATACTAAGTATTATGACCTTTAACTATAACTTGGAAGTAGTACTTGGAACTTTGACCACATTAAAGCCAGAACCAGCAAGTACTAAGAATTACAACTGCACTAGACTTATATTACCTAAATTTTGGGGATTTATGATCGAAAGACATTTGGTACTAGAAAATACAAAAGATTTATAAGATCATCATTTTCAGCTATTATTTTAATGCAAAACGCTTCCTCTAACTTATATCACGCTGAAATTTTTTAAAAAGGGAATACTCCATTAACAGTATTTTTATTCCCAATTCATTATAAATTCGCACTTAAATTTAATCAACACAATGTAAACATAAATATTTATCTGTTCTTTAAGGAGTTGCAGAGAGTGTTACCAATCTGACGAGCGCCATCTTCGGTGGAAGTGCTACTTCTAAACCTCCAATAAGTGTACCTAGCTTGACCACAAACCCTAGGAGAACAAGTGCTCAGGATGTGAGAGTGGATATTTGGACGCGACCTGTGACTTTGACGCGATCATCCACATCTCTGAAGCACTTTAAAGAGAGACCGCATCTGCTGGGGCCAGGGGATCAAGGTAAAGAATTTCAAAACCAGCTCGTAATTAGAAAAATTAGTTCTTAAACCAATTACAATTTTAAGTACATTTTGTGTGCGTGCGTGCGTGTGCGTGAGTGCGTGCGTGTTTAAAGATACATTTATTTAAAAAACTAAATTTTTTTTTAAAAAATTGAAAAACATTATGGATAAGCCTTTATTTTTTTAAAAATTTATTTTATATTTTATGAATGATTATGATGTGAATTAATAGATCCAAGCAATTAAATTTACGCTGTTTAGGAGCTTTATACATGGTAGGAGGGGATAAACAAGTACTTAAATATCTCGAAACATTTTTTAAAACATATTAATACAATTCTAACTTCCTATATGAAAAAAAATCTAATATCGATCTAATTGTAATTCAAAATAAGACCCGTTTTTGATACTTTGCGGTCATTTGAATATTTATACACTGCTGGTCATCCAAAATGTAATACCATGAAAGAAACATTCAATCAGCATGAAATGTACCCTATACGTAAATCTCAGAAGAACTTAAGAAATGTTGCATATTCTAAAGCTCATATTTTTGTTTTTAAAGCTACTGCTAGCAGTTCCACTGGATCTCATGTGTCTCGCAAAATGGCATTTCTGGTAAGTCCTATTGACGGACCAAGTGGTTCGACGTCTCACACGCTTTTGGACGACGACGAAGCAGGGGCTGATGGAGACGTCGACGAAGACGATGATGTAGACAAAGCAGATGGCACTCCCTCCTCCAAACTCAGATCGAGGTAAGTCCTCCATTGCGTTTTTCTTGAATCTTTGCACTAAAATGATCAGTTTATAATTATTTTTTGCTTACAAAAAATTCATACCTTTAAGGAACGTGCATTCTAATATCGTCTCATTTGACATACATACATATTTAATTGTGAGAAAACAGTTGTGTACAGAATAGTTCCGATAGTTGAAATTTGAGTATATAATTGGTGCATTCAATTTGAATCCGAAGTTGTTTTGTGAGATATTTAAGGTATCCGACTACTTGCGACAACATTTTTTTTTTAAGAAAATGAAGATACGGGGATTTTTTTTTTTTTTGTGTTTTCTAGATTTGTTTAGTACATTTTAAGAAAAATATACTAAAATTAAGAAAAGAAAAGTAAGTTAGTATTACTAAAATGGGAAAAAATTGGTCAAAGTTTACAAAAAATAACATAAACGGGGCCTCTTTTGTACCAAAAGTTTATAAACAAATTTTCAATTTTGATGTGTTGCTATGTTATTCAGTTTTGAAATGACCTTCAAGATAAGAGATATTTTAATTTTTACGAAAACTAGAGCACTTTATCTTAGTTATTATATGAAATTGCTTAAATAATAGTGATTATCTTCACATAAGGGACTGTAAATTTTTTAATAAAACAGTTATTAATAAATCTGAAGGTTAAAGCACTTCTACTATTATACAGTACATACAAAAAAATTTCAATAAATTATTTTCAAAACTTTTTGAGCAATCACTGTCCCGTTTGAGCATTTTCAAAAAAAAAACACACATTTCGAGTAAAACGCGTTTTGAAGTATGACATCTTGCTTAAAGTAATGGCACCGCTTTTACTAAAACACTTGTAGTTTTTGTTCTAGTGAACGGAAAATAATAAATTTGGTATTTTTACAATACGATGGCCTATAAAATAAAATCATAAAAAATGCGTCAATTTTTTGGCAAAATTCACAATTTTAGGGTAGTCGGATACCTTAAGATGTTTATTTTTATATCAGTCAGCTAATTGTATCAAAACACCCCCATTTCAATTGCATGATAAATTCACTCATTTGAAATCATCCCTAAGTACTATTACTAAATACTGTTTTTCAAGACACTCATATGGTAGTCGAGTACCAATTGAACCAATACACTTTACCTTTTGCTGCTGTTATTTTTTTTCACTTCCTACTATAGTACACACTCTTCCTATATATATTTATATATCTTATTTAAGTTTTTAATCGTTAATAAACTGGATTTTATTCATCCACTCAAGTTCACAAATACATTTTTTTTTAACTTTAGGGATGACACTTGATGTTAGTACAGTTTTTTAAATATTGTTTCATTAATTAAGTTTAATTAATTGTTTTTAGCTTTATATGGTAGGAAACAATTTTTGCCATTTTATATTGTGATTCTGTCATATGTATATACATATTTATATTAATTGTAATTATTAAATAAAAAGTAACTAAAATAAAATTTCTTAATACTAACTAGTAACTAAAATAAATCTTCTTTGACTTATGCAGCTCCTTCCGTTTCATAAACACTTTGAATGTATGAATATTTGCATTTTAAGTGACCTAAAATATATGTAATAATATTTCTGTTATTTTACAAATATTACCAGGAACTTATATTAATGATTCTATTCACACATACACAATTTCCACTTAAGCAAATAATTGAAAAAGTGAGGAACGTATACGAATTACAATTTTTCTAATATAAATAACTGAATGCAGTGAATGAGACAGTTTCTAATTGTTGTCACAAAGGCAATATCATTACAGACAGTCCAAGTCCAGCCAGGGCAGAATGACGACCACTAGCTCTGCGCCCCAGACCACAACCAGCGGTCATAAGTCCACTTCCTCTTCGATGACCATTCCACTTTCTTGTAGTTCCAGCACAGCCCATACTCCTGGCGATGAACTAAGTCCAGATCAATCAATATGTGATCGAACGTGCGATGAGCTCTCTAAATTAGATGTACGCGTTGAAGATTTGGCCAAGTGAGTCATTATTCTTTTGTTCTATTTATAAACGTAGATATTTTTGCATTCCTACCTTGCTTTGTATATTGATTCTTCTTTATTTTTTATTACTTTTGTAAAATTTATGAAAGAATTTGAGCTGTGCAATACATGAGTAACTAAACCATTAAAAATAGCATTATTTACTTATTTGAATTTACTAATATGATTCTCAAAAGTTCCCGGACTGAGTCTATAACGTGGAAAGTTTTTGCATTTGAGCGATTACAATAACATTTCTGTTTTCGCATTCTTCCCCTTTTCTAAGAAAAGTTTGTTCCAAATCACGTGGTCGGTAGGTTTCCACGGCATCGTATCTTGTAGGCATATGTATTTAGTCGTCAGCGATTGAAAAAAAATAAGTTTGTTGAGCGGATAATGAATATTTATTTTGCATTCACATGAAAAAGAGTTCTACTGAGACTTTCAAAATTTTGAAGCGGATGTAAGGCTTTGATACATTTTCACGAACTCAAGCTTTTTTGAGTGGTATAGAAGTTTCAGAAAAAACAGGGAAAGTGTCAAAGACGACAAATGTTCTGGACGTCCACAGACTTCCCGAACCGCTAAGAACGCCGAAAAAGTTTTTGCGGCGGTACGTAAAAACAAGCTTCAAACAATAGCAGAATCAGTTGGGATATCCTTGGCCACATGTCAATGGATACTGACTAAGGATCTTAACATGCATAGAATGTGTCAACATATCGTTCCTCTCATGTTAAAAGAAGACCAATTTGCAGATGAAGTTTAAAGTGCATCGCAGGCTGAATTAAAGGACATGGCTAAAAATGGATTCTAGAAAGGTTTCGACGACCTTTGACCTTTACAAGCCATGGCGAAAGTATCTTGTTACTCAAGGGTCTTATTTCGAAGGAGGATGTGTTTCAGTAGTTTAACTAGTAATATGTTTTAAGTTATAGACTCAGTCCGGGAACTTCTGAATCCTACTACGTATTATTTGAGCAAAAATACTCTTACTTCGTAACAAATACTCAAAAAAATTTATGCGTTGTCTAAAATTCCTTACACTTAAAAAAAATATGATTTATGCTTAGTTTCCATGATAACTGCAACTGAGTGTGTTCTTTCATGTTAACTGTATACTGTAACTGTATATCATTGCTTATGCTGTTGCTGCGTCGGGATGACGGTAGTCATCTCATGTTAATAAAAAAATGATATTAAAAACAAGAACTGATGATATAGTTAAAGTCTACATTTTCTAATGAGCATGTTAAAACACTAAATCCAAACAGTAGTTTCATTAAAAAATCAAAATACGTTTATTTTCGCGATTTTATCCTTGCATTCTTAGGAAAATTTATTTTATTCTTATTGCTTGACACCAATATCAGATTTCAGGATATTTCTTCCGAATAGCATTTAAATAGTTCTATTAAAATAAATAATTATTTTGTTATCCTATCCATTACTTAAGGTATCCGACTACACAAAAATTGTGAATTTTACCAAAAATTGACAATTATTTTATGGTTTTATGTTATATGCCTGTTATTAGCTTTATAAAAATACCAAGTTTATTATTTTCCGTTCTCTAGAAAAAAAAACTACAGGTCTTTTAGCAAAAGTAGATGCCATTCCTTTAAGTAAGATATGTCATACTTTAAAACGTGTTTTACTCGAAATGTGTTTGTTTGTTGTTGTTTTTTTAAATGCTCAAACGGAGCCAGCGATTGCTAAAAAAGTTTTGAAAATAGTTAACTGTGTGTTAAATTTTTTGTATGTTCTCTATAACAGTAGAAGTGTTTTAACGTTCATATTTATCAATCCCTGTTTTATTACAAAATTTACAGTCCTTTATGTGAATATAATCACGTATTTTAAGCAATTTCATATAACAAAGTAAAGTGCTCTAATTTTTGTAAAAATGACGTAATTCCTCTTTGAAAATATCTGCTTACTTCTTTATATTTTATTCTACTTTTTTTTTTACTGATAAATTTCTCAGAGGATTCCTGAAAATTTTTTTGAAAAAAATTCTGATTTTCTTTAATATGGAAATTATAAGAAGAAAAAGTGTGTGGCATAAAACTTTTCACCGTTGTAAAAGTATATATTTTCTTTGCACCAAATATTATAACTGAAGGCTTATTTTGGAAATCCCTCTAGCTATTTTTAGCTTAAAAGGCATTTTGTTAATAATTTATGAATATGCAACAAGGTAAAATTATTTCTATTGGTTTCTACGATACTATGAAGATACCTCGTAAGTAATATTAAAGAAGGAGTTCAGTAAAATAGATAATGATTTTTCCATCCCAAGGAATAAATTAAGTCATTATAATTTATAATAATAAATTATAAACAATTTCTTATCCTTATTCCAATTTTTATTCTTGGCGCCTGTGCTACTGTAGTTAATAAACTAATTTTCTTATTTAAAATTCTAATTATTTTTTTTATTTATTTGCTCATCTATAAATGAATAAGGAGCTTTTGTTTGCATATTATCAACAAAATATTATTAAAAGATTTTTAATTAAAAAGCTTTTCAAAAGCAAATATGTAATTTATAATTGCTGTTTAATTTTCGTTTAAAAAGCTGTCATTAAAAATATGCGACATATTTCACAAGCCTCTTTTATTTTGTAGACTATATACAAAAACTGGGCTTGTGCGATTCAACAAAAAAAGTACCTGTAAAAATATGTCCAATGTATTGTAATTGCCGTTTCATTTTTTTTTTTTCCATAGACAAATCAAAGGTTTAGATTACAAAATCAGTACCGAGATGCAAAGCGTTATCCAGATGCTCAACCGCCTGATCGAAGCACAGCACCTTCCTCCTCTGGAAGTAGTCGCCCCTCCATCCATTCCAGCCGGCACCACAGCAGACTTGCCGCCCCTCACCATGGCCCTCCGATCGAGTTCTGTGCAGCTCCCTCCCATGGAGAAATCCAGAATTCGAGTCTACAGGAGAGCCATCAGTCTGCAAGGGACTCCAGTGCCTCTGGACAGCACCCTTAGACAGATTCTAGGGAGAGGAAGCAAGTAAGTAGACCTCTCGGCATCAGTTCAAATTGAATTCGAGAGAGGTTGTTTTTATAACCATAACAATATTTATCACAGTGCAATTAAATGCAAAACAAAGTTTGATTATTCTATAACCTGTGATAAAAAGGTAAAAAAAGTAAAGTGACTGAATGAAATAGAATAACTTAGATGAGGAGTTTAAAATTCTATTGCAGTGAATTGAATCACTTTTAAAATAATGTTATACTAAAATTGTACGAGGGCCATTGTAATTTTGTATCTCCGTTGTCCGCCACACGGGACTAAATGATGACTCTTGTTTTTAAACAACAACTTTAATTTTGCGTAAGAAGATTTAGGAAAAATGTTACCAGCTTCGTGCGGCGAGAACGTCTTCTAGCGAAAGACAGAACAGCAAATGAATATTCCAAGCAGAATTTTTTTCACAAAACTCAAAACAAGCAAAGCGTTGCCATCGCGAAAAGGCTAAATACAGTCGATTTGCGTTAGTAAAAAGCACGAGAATAAAACTATTTATTTTACAGAAAATACAAATAGAAATTAAATGTAGCATATAAATGAGTATTCAAAGCACATTAATAATAAAAATGCAGTTTGAATTATAATAAATACAATCCCATCCAAACACCGGTCAAGTGAAAAAGATCGGCATTTTCTGATGCACCTCTTTCTCCTAAGAACCTCTGGATGACTTCGTAATTATGTTTAATAATCCTAATTATTTCAGAAGGTGGTCTTCAATGAAAGAGACCCCAAGACTTGGCTGAAACTTCTACAATCATGGTGCTTATTATCATTATGTTCGATTGATCCTAACCACTGAGCTCTGCAGAACCTCTTGTTGAATAGCATGTCTGCTGCAAGAAAAGAGCGGAGAGCTTTCTGCTTGCTCTGATAGGAGATATTTATTTAATGGATAGATAGTTTTCAGCCCTTTGAGTATTAATTAACATCATTGGTGAAATAGTGGCAGCTATATGAAGGCTATTTAGGAGGGTACTCGTTCAACATTGCTATTTGACAGAATAGAAATAATTTTCCAAATCTTTAAATATGTTGTGAATCTCTTTCTGTTGTGCTGTGTCGCGGATTGCTTCTCAGTAATGCCTAAAGGGAAATATGTGTGAACCTTCCCTAACCGATGGGGGATTCAGTCAGTCTGTAAACAACTTTGGCCGATAACGGAACCCCGAAATCGGTGGGTGTGCCTACCCACAAAATAATAGCTTTTAATTTAGATTTAATTGTTTGTGTGTTGTGTGTCGTCATAATAAATATTTAAAACGAAAATTAAGGACTGATATTTGAAAACTGAATTCGCAACCAATTCACAACATGCTGAATGTGTCAATTTAGCTCTATTTTTTATTTATTTATTTTTATTTTTCTTCCTTTGCTAAGGCAAACAAAATATAAACGTGATAATATGTTCGTTGTTGATTGTCTTCAGTTTTCAAAATAATTACATTACAGGGAGTTTAAATATATTTTTAATTTTCATAACTATTTAAATGGATAGACTGCATAAAGAGATAGATTGAACGAGCGGATATTCTTCATCTAGTCCAAAGAGAAATTGAAGAAAATCTAATCTCTTATATCTCGGTAAAATTAAATACATAAAAGGTAAGGTAATCTATTAGTAAAATATAGTTTTTGAGTTTATTATTTTTATTTCAACTGTAGAATTAAATGGGAAATTTAGCATCGGAAATTATTCTGCGTACAGTTCTAGTGTGATAATAATCACATGTGACTGAAATAAATTTAATTTTTTGTTAATTGTAAAAATGTAGGAAGTTCTAAAAAACTCTCAATTCTAAGTTAATATGTGAGCAACTGAAAAAAAGAGAGTTTTTCTTGTAGTTTTATTTTATGATAAAAAGTTTAACAGAGTTATAAGATAAGCTGTAAATGACACATTTCAAAACTGAAAACCTGGAAAGTAATATATTTCTCTAACTGAAAATATATATATTTATGATGTATTTCAAAAATTGAAACGCTAATATATACAATTATTACAGAATTTATTTTACTGCCTCGTTAAAATTTGAATATTTTTACATACTTCCCTTCTCATTATTAAAATATGTTAAAAATCACCTTAACATTTTAAAAATACCTCTTTAAAATGAACCATGAAATGAAAGGGCATGCCTTCTTTTAAAGGATACCCAAATCTCTCTGACAACCAGTAATAAAAAGAATAGTTAAAAAATCCTTTTCAAATTAAAAGTTATAAGAATTTACATGGGAAATAAATATTTCAAACTAAAAACATTATATATTTTTAGAAATTAAGAAATTAATTTTTCTTGTGGTCGGATTCAGTTCCTTGCATTATTTTCCAAATTAAGTTAATAAACCAAAATTTTTCACTTCCTTCCGTACTTTTTTTTAATCGGCTTACAGAAATCATTATTTGTATCCGTTTCAAAAAATTGCCCACAATCATTTAAATTTTAATGCTTTTATTTCTTTTTCCTCATTAAGAAATGATCTCTGTAAATTGTAAATTAATTCCAGGAAAAATAATCCATATCGAGGGGGAAAAAACTACTGAACACATTATTTGAATAGCTTCATATGTAAATTCTTAAATTTTTATTCATTGTTAAAGTATTTTTAAATTGAAAAATTCAAATATATTTGCTGAGAAAAATTCATATCTTCATTTTTATATCGGAAATCTGGTCATTAAAATGAGTTTAAATCTTATTGTTTTTAGTCTGAATGGCTAATATACAGTTTTTTACCCAATTAATATAATTTGTGTGCAAAAAGGGAAAATATAGTGGTTGAGAGAGAGGGAAGTTTTTTCTACAACTAAAGGGGATCACATAAGTTATATCTGCCATTTATTTAAACGTTTTTTCGGGTTTTTTTAAATCAGTTCACTGTGGCGCCCCCGTTTGAGAGAGCGCTACTATGTGTGTCATGGAAATCAAGCGATGACGAGTATACTCGTCAATCACAGAGAAAGTGTGGCTGTAAAAAAATCAGTAAAAATCGACTTCTTGACATTTTTTTCATTTGCCCCTTTCAGGCAAACATCTAAAAAATATTATCAACGCGCATAAATAGATTCGTTATGTGAAATTTATCCGCTGTTTCAGCAGGTGCTTACAGGAAACTCATGAGTACATCTTAAATTTTTCATTTATTTATTTATTTATTTTACTCCGGCCTGGCTTCAAGATATTCTAAACATCTTAAAATTTGAGAATTTGTTTTCCTCAAAAAAGTTACAATTTAAATGGCCAATAGTCATTACTTTTTACGCATGACGAGTATATTCGTCATGACACAAAATCCTGCAACTTTTCCATGACGAGTATAAGCGTCAATCCCAGTTTACTCGTTAAAAATTTAAACTTTTCAGTCGTGTATTTTTGGGGAGTGATTTTAATTTTAATTATAATAAGTATTTTGAATGTGTATGGATATGATTGGAGGAATATTTTTAAGAAAATCACAGAATTTCTCAAACTTCAATAAAAAATAAGATTATGAAATTTTATTAAGAAAGATTATGAAACATTGTTGTTTTATTTCCTACATGTTGCTTCAAAATTTAAAAAAATTAAATTATTTTTCTATACTTCTTCACATTAAAATCATTGTATTGTTAACTGTAAGGAAATGTTGATAATAAAACGAATAAAATTTCAGCAAACACTTTCACATTTTCGGCATTTTTTCTGAAGTATGTCTTGGAAATATTTGGATCAATAAACTTCTTCACTTGTTTTCTGAAAAAATTTATCTTCCGGAAACCATTTTTTGGGCGATATTTAGTGGAAAATTTCATTCCACACGAAACGTTATCAGCTTTAAACATCCTTTGTAAATTTATGGATTTTCTTTAAAAAAATCCGTGAAGGTAATAAATGTTTTAATACAGAACAAGGGCTTAAAGTAAATTCGATATTTCATCACTTAACAAATTATGTATGTATTTTTTGTTGTTACTCCAACACGACCAGGCATTTATTAATTAAAACATACGAAGAAGAAATCTAAGATTAATAAAAAATATAATAAAATTGCCCCCAAAATAAATGTAGCTACACAAGTATGAAAAAGGAATAGAATTCGAAACATGAATAATTTAAACTTCTATGAGAAACTCTTTCAATGATTTTGAAATCCTTAATGCAGTTCATTTAAGTGAAGAATTTAAGAGAAAAACACAAATATTATCTAATGATGTAGTGAACAAATTTTGCTTTATATTTACTTTTTGTGTATTCAGAATGTTTGCTTAGGAATTTCAAATCAAGGTATTAAAAGTTAATCAAAAGTTTTTTACGAAAGTTAAACGATAAAAGAAACATTTAATTGCTCTAATTTACTTTAAAATCCTTTTTAAAGTACTTCAGCTCGCAAACACACATTCAAATTAAAAATCTACTCACATTTTAATTAATTAAAGAGAAAAAAGTGTTTCAGTTTCAAAATTTTTTGGATCTTTCCAATTGAAAGCTAGAATCCAAGCCAATTGAAAGCTGTTCTTTAAGTATTCTACTTTTAAGATAACTTTCTTAATCTTTGGAAAAAAGCTATTGCATTTTTGAAATAAATTTTGTATTTGTTTTAAAAGAGTGTATTATATGTGTGTGTGAATTCAGAATTAAACCCTTAACAAAAAAAGCAATGGTTGCCATTTTTTATACATTTTTGCATAAATTGTACCCCATGAATTCCTTTAATTGTTCTAAATAATTTGCATATTTACAGTTATATTATTGATGTGGAATAATTTCAAATCTAATTGATCCATAGACTAGAATAAAAGATTAAAAAATTCAAATAGTTTGCTTTAATAAAGTTTTTATTCATTTGTTATTGTACGCATAAAGCTTATTATTTAGTTAGATTACATGGGAAAAAAACTTAAGAAAAACATTATATCAGTTTTAATATGCAACATAAATTAAGTCAACTTACTTTCAAATAAAGTATTAATTAAAATTAATTCAGAATTAATATTTTTTGCTAGAAAATATTATTACGTAATTCACATATGAAATTACCATTGAAATCTTGTTAATATATAGATTCAATATAAATTAAAATTGAAATAATTATTCCATTAACTATGTAGCATATGAAATAATCTCAATGAATACTCTGAAGTTCTCTTTTGAGAATTTTTACAAAAATGCAATAGACTGGATGTATGACTTAAACTATTTTTTCTGTACTTCTGGTAATAATTAAGAATAAAAATTCTTCTTTTTAAACTGTACAGAATTATTTTTGTCACTGAAAAAAATTTTTACAATATTTATCTTAAAGATTCCACTCAAAAAATTAATGCTAGTCACAAATAAATAACTCATAAATTCTATTGATTTGTTCATTTATATATAGGGTCAGTATTCTTTTTAAATTCTTTTAGAACTCTGTAAGGAATTCATTTTCTAAAATATACTTGAGGCCATCGAATGTCTGGAATAGACCCTTATTTTATCCTCTTTTAACTCTATGCTTTTAAAATAATTTCAATAAACTATCAACTTTCTCTTTAGAAATAAGAACGGATCTGTCAGGTTAGTTGATAAATGAAAGTAATATACAGTCATCATAATTTAACATTTATCCAAAGTTTGAGAAGCAATCATTGAAATCAACATAGTAAAGCTGTCTTGTTAGAGTTTTGAATAAAAGGCATCTTACAAAGCATATCTTTTACAATGAGTAAAGTATTCTTCGCTGAAAGTTTTGAATAGGGTTGAGTGTTTATTAGGCTAACTCACAGATCAAATATTTTGTGCTCATACATTTGCTGAACTCGTCCCATACATTTGTTGTAATGTATTCGACGACTGTGTTTCGGAAATAATGTAAATTTATGTTATTCTGTGAGGAATGAGTTATCTCATCCCTCAGTGTGGGAGGGTCGGAAGGAAGATTAATCATAGTCATTATAACTTCAATTTATTTTCAGTTACGAACAACAACAACAAAATTCTACTAATCAAAGTTGAGAGATGCGCCCAAAATACCAAATAAGGAAAACAATAGCGAGGCAGACGAGATGCGAGAAGACTTTAAATAAACATACCACTTACGTCTAGGCAATACCTCCTAATTTTTAGCGATCTACTCTAATTTGATTCCTAATTGACAAATCGTCAACTTTAATATTACAATAATCAGCCACGAAGTATCCACACCTCACTTCACGTTTAATCAATCCCTACTAGTCATAGCAGTCTAACCTCTCATATATCGCTTTCTCTCTAAAGTTTAATCTTTATATGCAAGTCTTAATTTACATTCTCACGTCCTCTTCAAGACCAGTTTTTCCTCAAGAAGATTGTTAGAACCATGACAATAGAACCATGACAATTCGTTCTAAATTAAATTGCAGATTTACTATCAAACCTTTTGTTTTGTTTTGGTTTTAATACATTTCTAGCATTTGTATCACTATAAATAAGTTTCCCTGGAGTACCTAAATTAGATATATATTAATAGCTATAGTATTTGCATACCTATACCACATACAGATAATAATAATAATATAACTGATATAACTTGCATTATAACTCAAATGATGATCATAGTATGAAAATAAATATTTAACTATAATATGGGAAATATTTTATAATTTTTATATTTCACTATTGGGGGGAGTGGTCATGTCACTATTGGTAGGAGTGTGTCTGAACGCGCGCGTTAAAAGTAAAATGTGTTAAACATTAGTAAAATAATTCCTTTCAAAATTATTTAGTTTTCTTAAGTATTTTAACATTTTTTCATTCTAAAAAATATTATAAATATGTCAAAGGGAACAAACACAAAATATTCAGTGTATAATAATAAATATTTCGCTTAACGAATAACATTTTTTTAATCCCTTATGTTTCTTTATTCTCGGAATGGAATACTCTTATAAATCTGGGGAAAAAATAAAACTCACACTTAAGTGAATTCATTCTATCTCATTGTTTTATAATTAAATTATAAAGGAGTGAGGGGGAATTACATTAACGTCACACTATGAAGTAACACGAGTGATATTGACGACGAATCTCGTAATATTTAGCCTTGATGAAGTGACAAGGACAGATTTATCGTGCATGAACCTCCCAACACGGTGGATCTTCAATGGCATCAGGACTCGAACCCAAGACGCCGGTCACGAATTCGTGACCATAACTACAAAGCTACCATGACTTAAATTAAAAAGAGCTGGAAGTTATTAAGAATACTTCATCTGAAACATAATGAATTTCATATCATGTTTTTAACCCCTATGAATTTAATTTACTCTAATGAAAACAGTAAAAAATCCTCTTGCACCCTGGTTTGCAGCTAAGAGTCCTGGCCTATCTCTACGCAAGAGATCCAGGGCTCTTCAGACGGCCTGAGCGCGCTTTAGAAACGGTCACCTGCGTGGTATGACCTTTGTGCAGGGAGTAAAGTCTTTCTTTACCTGTCCCTGCTTTCTCCTGGTCATCTTCTGGACTGCTGGGGCATTTCCCTGGGACAGCTGTTTGGAGATCAAGACCTGGTTTGTGACATTCTTATGCTGAAAGGTCAAATGGACTTGGTGTAGGCTTTCCTGCTCCAAGGATATTTGAAACAACAACAAAACGGGGAAGTTTCGTTTTAACATATTTCATTTCTTTCTTCCACTCTTTTTATTTGGGGGGGGGGACAATTGTTTGTACTATTTTTTATGGAATTCACATTTTTGAGAGTTATTGACCATATTTCCTAAGAAACACCCTCGTTATGCTTAGAAAGAATCAGATTAAAAACATTGAAATTAAGTAACTAGAGTTATATTTAAAATCATTTAAATAAAAGGAGGAAATAGCTGTTTCAGTTAATGTAGTCTTCTTAAGATAAGGACAATTGAACGTAAGCAATTAAATTATTTAAACCGCAATTTGTTTTAAAAATAACGACATTCATAAAACTTCAATTTCTCTTTTAAAATTATCAAATTACCAAAGCTGTCATTTATATTCACAAATAATCATGCTAATAAAACGTCTATTTATAATTATCAATAATCAGACACATATACTCCTATTCTGTAAAAGTTACTCTGTGCCATTTATTTAAATACTCATGTCCCATCACTTACAGATCCCAAGAAGAACTTGTGGATGATATTCCCGAATCCATAGCAGAGGAACCTGCTCACATCTTCCCTCATGCTCAGACTGTGCCCCCCTCCCCCGTAGTGGAGTCACTCTCCCAGCCGACTATCAGATGTCGATCGCAGTCCTCTTATTTCAACCAGGTGAGTGTCTCTTTTCTATAAAATATCAGTAATAAATTATAGTTTTAAAAAAACTAAAAAACACCATTTATAGTTAATCGAAATAAGTTGAACTTAATCTTTTAGTCGCCAAAAACCGGAATTAGTCGCCAAATCTGGAATTAGTCGCCAGATGCGGGAAGGGATCTGAAAATGGGAAAACGTTAATCCTGATGACCATGATCACAACAATAGAACAAAATTATTAAATTATTGTATTGTCATCGGTCCTGGACAAGTGAACAAAATTTTAAATTAATCTGATCTTTTAAAGTGGGTAAAAATTGAGTTCAAAGATTCCGTTACATACAAGTGAAACTTATAAAAGGGTGTTAAAAAATAGGGCGGGGGTCTCTGAGGTGGGTGTGTTGCATTTATAGCGTGTTTCCTATCTTTTAGTAATTTAATAATTATTTTGAATTAAGAGAAATTTCTAAAATTAGTCAGTTTTTGGAGTACATTCTTTTGGGAAATTATTTTTCTCCCAAATGGTTAACTTTCTATTAATTACATACGTATTAGTAACATAAAAGCCAATTGTTTAGTATCAATAAACGTGAGATTATTTCATTTTCTTAAAATATCCGACTACCCTAAAATTGTAAATTTTGCCAAAAATTGACAAATTTTTTTTATGATTTTATTTTAGGCCATCTTATTAGATTTATAAGAAATACCAAGTTTATTATTTTTCATTTTCTAGAACAAAAACTACAAGTGTTTCAGAAAAAGCAGATACCCCACTATTTTAAGCAAAATGTCATGCTTTACTGCGTGTTACTCGAAGTGTGTTTCTTTGAAAATGCTCAAACGGCGACAGCGATCGCTCAAAAAGTTTTGAAAATAAATAACTGAAATTTTTTTGTGTATGTTCTGTATAATAGTAGAAGTGTTTTAACTTTCAGATTTATCGGTCACAGTTTATTACAGTCCCTAATGTGAATATAATCCCTGTTTCTTAAAGATTTTCATATAATAGCTAAAATAACATGCTCTAGTTTTTGTAAAAATTAAAATATATCTTATATCCTGAAGGTCATTTCGATAATGAATAGCAAAGCAAACACATCAAAATTAAAAATTTACTCATAAACAGTTTGTACAAAATGGGCCCCTGTTTATGTAATTTTTTGTAAATTTTGACCATTTTTTTCCATCTTAGTAATAATAATCTCTTTTTCTCTTCTTAATTTTAGCATATTTCTCTTAAAATGTACTAAATAAATCTAAAAACCACAAAAAAATCTCCAATTTTCATTTTTTTTTTAAAAAAGTTGCCGCAAGTAGTCGGATACCTTAATATAATTTTATTCAATGTTATATGACGTATGTCAAAATTTTAAGGCAGTGAAATATCTAAAGCAGGATATTCAACCTCCGGCCCGCGGGCCGTATGGGGTCCATTGGACCTTTTTGGGTGGCCTAATCATGGTCCGTTGCACTGACAAATTAAATAATTAATGAACAATGCATTAAAAATTTAGAGAAAAAATCTGTCAATCACATATATCAATTTTGCTATCGATGCTATGCTCTGGTACGAATTGAGCGATAACTTTTTACCTTTTTGTAATTGTAACGATTAGTTATAACAAATAACACTGGAGTGGTGACCATTACCATATGGGTGAATTTAAATTTTAACTGACCCACATGTCTTCCAAGCAAAAAATATCTAAGAAATATATGTTGTTTCAAGACAATTGAGATCTTAACTATTTCGTAGAGGGTAAACATGCTTTAACAACTTATTTGATTTGTCGCAAAAATGTTACGTTTAAAAATTGTAATTTTACTCATTACTATACCACTAAGCACAAACAACACAATATTTGGAGAGGGCTCATTGATGAAAGGAAATCGAAATTCCCCCATAACTGGGTAAAAAATACATAAAACCTATATACAAGGGGTGATCAAATGAAAAGGTACGAAACGACACGGTGGGTACAAATATAGACTTTATTCAAAATATACACCATAGGCCTGAGCACAACGATCCCACTGATGAACAAGCCGCAGGATTCCTTGTTCCCAGAATTCCTGTGGCTGTGATGAGACCCAGTCCTTCACAGTATCCTTGAGTACGTCGTCCGAGTTGAAGCGCTTTCCTTTCAGGTGTTTCTTCAGTGGACCAAACACATGGAAATCGCAGGGTGACATGTCCGGACTGTAGGACGGATGGTCCAACGTCTCCCATTGGAACTTGTCCAGTTCCATTTGTGTGACTCTGGAGACGTGTGGGCGCGCGTTATCATGGAGCAGAACCACACCCTCCGTGAGCAGCCCCGGTCTTTTGTTCTTGATGGACCTGCGTAGGCGTCGGAGTGTCTCACAGTACACATCGGAGTTAATGCTTTTTCTGTGCTCGAGTAATTCTGTGCTCGCATCATTTGGACGCCGCTTTTTATAAGAGCCTTTGCTCTCTCCTGCGCATGCGGGCACCCGCGCATGATCCGATCCCAGTCAGAGTCTCCAATGGCATCCCGAGATGTCTCGCTACATTCTCCCTTGGCGGAATATGCAAATATTTATCTGTTTCATTTTTATGTCGTTTCGTACCTTTTCATTTGATCATCCCTTGTATGTTCTGTTAATTGAGTTTGTAAGAGCTTAATAGAGTTTTAAAATAAAATAAAAAAATTATGAGTTTTAATATTTTGATAATTTTTTTGCATTCAAATGTCCTTAATGTTATATCGCCCCCCCCCTCCCATTAATCCTCATGTTGCGTCCCGCGTGAAATAGTTGTCTTATATATGCGGGGCAGTGGAAAAAGATGTTGAGTATTCCTGATCTAGAGTATTTGTTTTTGATTTTATAGAAATTATATATCTACGCAGATGAATAATCTTCGTTTGGTATCTCTATTAGAATAATTTACACTAATGACATTTTAATGTTGAAGAAAATCTTATAACTTCTCTTCATACTCGTATAATAATAAAATTTTCAATACATCATTTGCATTGTTTTTTTCTATAATTTAACAATACCTCGAAATGTTCTTAATTAATATCCATTCTCAGTAATGCGTTACTAAATGCGTAAATTTATTAGAAACAGTGAAGAGTTTTTGAATATTTATAATTCTAGGATTGTACTAAATCTCTTAATCGGCAAACTTCTAACAACAAACTGCCTCATAATAAATTATCAATGTATTAAATCAAATCTTGCAAGAAAATAGTTTTACAAAAGACGACGATATTGATGATTTTAAAAACAATCTACAGAGAAAGAATATTTGTTTGCATTATTATGAACTTATAATAAAGTTAAGAAGTGTGAAAATGAGTTACTGACCGATATGAAAACATATCCTCGAATTAATTAGCACTCTTGAATTGATTCAAACGAATTTGAGGACCGTAGTTTTAGTGTATGACAAGAAACTCAATTATGATGTAATACTGTTTTAATTACAGCCTATATTGTACCTAATTTTTATCTTAAATATTCGTTATTTTGCTAGAAAGAGAGTTTCCTTAATTCAGGTACATGAAAAGAATTTTGATTGCAATTAAGTGTTTTCATTTGATACGTAAGTATATATTATCAATTAATTTATTAAGAGGAAATTCGAAACAACTTTTCGGTTCATTTATTCCTCGGATTTTCGACTAACAAAAGCTATTTCTTTGTGGTGAAATTCTTTATTGATATCATTAAGATTCTATTGAAATAACTTCTTTAGCAGTATGGAATGCTAGATAATTAAATTTCTAAATTGTGTAGGCGTGAGAATCTTAACTTGTTCTGTTCAGAATGAAAGCCTTTAACGAATGAATGCACACTGATGCACAATCAGTATAAATTGTTCTTTAATTAATTAAAAACTTCATTTTTTAAATCTAATTAAAAATTTTAAAAAACTAATTCTGAGCTGCGTTAAAAAAATGTGAAGGTATGCAATTGAGTATTTTTTACGATATAAAGAGATAAACATAAAATGTGATTTAATTACTTTGGTCACAGGATTATTTTACATTTTTTACAGCTCTGGTAAAAAAAAAATATTTCTGTTGCGAATAATTTTGGAAAGAATGTAATTACTAAGTGAATGAGAAGCAAGTTACAAAATTCAAAGTTCACGAAATCGTTAATTACTTTCTACTAATTTTTTTTAAAGTTTCAATAGCTTAGGTTTTTTATCTTTATTTTCGTTGTCTATATATATCATATCAATCAGCAAAAAAATATAGTATATGGAGAAAATGGAAAAAAATTAGCTTCTCAACAGCGAATTTTTCATAAGTAATCTTAGAAGAATTTAAATTTTTTTAGTCGAATTCTTTGATAACGTAGTCTTGCTTTACATAACCTGTACAAGAATAATTACTTTTCAGTGTATATGTTGCTGAAGTATATACTCAAAGGGATAAGAATTCTTGACATTCTTTGCAGAAGAATTCAGGCTACAAACACAATTATTATTATCTATTTATGACTCAAATAATTTTCAAATATTCAGAAGCAATGACATAGGAATCTTAGCTGTTTCTTGACATTTTGTTATAATAAAATCATGTTAAAAGTAGTGAGGTTATCACATCATTTTAAAATTCTTAATCAAAGAATTACATTAACATTAATTTAAGTGGAATTACGGTAATAAAATTTCACTCAATACCAAATGTATATTTCCATATGTAAGTATAAAACACGTAGTATTTTTTTTTCAAATACTCTATGTACATACTTACAAATACTAATTTATATAATCTCAGGAGATTCAGCAGTGTTTTTATAAAAAAAGGATCTTCACTTAAATGAACAAAAGCAATGGGAAGATTTTTGAAAATTGTCAAAAGTACCCATTTGCTATAGGACGTTTCAGAAAATTAGAGCATAATATAGAATAAAAATAAATAACGTTAAGGGTTTTAAAATGGAGGGAAAATACTTTTTCATCTGTTAAGTTCTCACAAATGTGAAAATTTTCAGCATTTATTTTCTTATTTTTTCATTCGAATTTGTGACTTTCCGACTGACTTTGAGGACAGGAGACCGGAACTCACGTCTTTTATTTTTAAATTTCATTCGTTCTTTATTTTATTATTTTAATTTCTCATTTAATTATGTATTTATAAATTTAATATTTTATTGTTATATTTTCGTTTATTTTATTTATTTTTATTTTATGTTAGTAAAAATGTATAGGAATTTAGATTATATACTTCTTTTCACTGCATATCGTGCTTAACGTATTAATAAAATTTTATGAAAGAATTTTAGTAAAGAAAGCTCTATTTTTAGGCATACTTAACTTATACCGTCATTTCTTACATTATTTAATTTTGCTTTTATGTAGCAATTAAATTAAAAGTGTCATCTTTAAATTCCACAGTTAGCGAAAATCTTACGTATAAATCATAAAAAAAGAACTCTTTGATTACATGCGATTTCTTTCTATCTCTGTTATTTTGAAATTTATTTGGTGAAAGGAAACTTGCATTTTTAACAAAAGTACACTCTTTTTAAAACAAAAAACTTTAAGCATCCCTAAAAATAATCTGTTCACGAAATTTTGTATGCGAATTCCTTTATATCAAGTACGGAAAAAGTTACTCGTAAAAGGCCGATGTATATTAATTTCGATCATAATGTGAGCGTTCTTTACTGCCCAATTAGCACTGAAAAAATATGTAATCATTGTAGAATGTATAATTTCTTTGCTGTTGGCATTGCGGTTCCCTGAAGATACAATCAATATTGCCGTTATGACGTTATCGAAAACCTTATGGAGCTAATAGAACAATATGAAAAGGGTTAACATAATCGGAAGGTTGATTGAGAGCTATGCGTTAACTTTTTCAAACGGAAGTGAGGTGCCGAAAATTTAAATCATGCGTTACAATTCAAAAATAATTTATTTTAAAACAGAATAAAGCGAATTTTTTTTAGTAAATATCTAAGCAAATTATAATAAATGCAATAAATTATCCGATATTTTTACTTGCCTTAATACTGTTAATACAAGTTTGTAAGGAAGTGATGAAATTATTCTCTTACCTAAACTCTCTGACATATTATATGTATTTGAACAGTTATTATTTAAGAGTCACTTAAGGATTCAAACAAGACAATCATTTCTTTAGTAATCGAACATTTAATAACAGTAGTATAAAGTATTTTAAAAAATATATTCCATCACTAACTCTGAACTATTCGATTGGATAAGAAATTTCTTTGCTTCTTCCGACTTCAGTTTTTCTCTGAATAAAGAATTGAAGTCGCTGTCTTCAGATAGTGGGTTAAAATTGAAGCTTATCAAAATATTACTGAGAAATTCTGGATCTCTGTTAGACTATGTGGGTATAACAAAACAAAAAAACTACTAAGTATATTAATATCATTATCCACTTCAGACCTATGTGAGTAGACATTTTCGACAATGGTTAATATTTTTTTTAAAAAAACAAAGAAAAAAACGCAATAGCTTGAGAAATTTAATGAATGATACGCAGTACTTTAGTATTTATTTATCCCAATATTGCTGAAACCTGCAAATAAATCGAAGTTCATGTATCGTGTATTAAACTTTAGAATTTTTTTAAGCTGCAGTTTTGAGAGTGTTTTTTAAAATAAATATTTGTATCAATTCATCAATATATATATATATATATATATATATATATATATATTACATTTGGGTAACAACTCCACGCCCACAATGCATCAATGAGACGATTCCGTTTTCTTGTTCTCTTCAACAATAGAGTTATTTTTAAGATCAGTGTCCTTTTCTTCATTATGTCCTGGGTTTTCAAAAAGGTCTGCCACTCCTGCTTTAAAAGTTATGTGTATTTAAAGCAGTGGAATAACGTACAGCCCCACAACCCCTGCATTGCGGGGGAACCCAGGATTCTAGGGGAGCCCAAATCCTGACTGACGCCAAGTACCCTTCATAAAATCTGATTTGGGGCCCAAAACCTGACTTTGCAGGGGAGTGGGGCTAATGCTCTCCGTTACGCCACTGATTGTAAGTACACCATGCAAAAAAAAAAAAGAAATGCCGCTATAATTGACTTCTAAAAGATGAAAGTATCATTCATACTAATGCAATAAGCAACAATTGGGTAAAGATGTAGCAAACCCTTCAAAATCAAGGATATTGCGAGAATGAAAAATGTAGTGAGCTGAATCTCCATCACAACCACAAAGACAGTAGAGAGTGCTTTCAATTTTAAATCAATTTAAGTATTAATAGTAAGTGCTGAATAGTTCTTCACTTGTAATCTAATTTTAATATGAAGAATGAACTGTTTTTATGATTTTGATAATGCATTATTCAAGAAATAAAGTTTTTGTGCAATAATTAGGTAATTTTTAAATAATTAATTTATGTAACACGTATCACTTATTCAACTCTGCTGTCAATGTATTTTAATTTGCTTGAGCAATAACAATATTTAAAAAATATTTCTTGAAATTATTAAAAAATTTAATTTTTATTGGAGTTAAATTTTTGTGACATAAAATCACACAAATCGCACTTTTATTTGTACATTTTACATCCTTTTCTCAGGATATATGGCTGTTAAATTATACAAACTTGTTGCATCTATTACAACAAAAGGGGGGAAATATTAAACGCAAAACTCAACTATCATTTTGTGATGAAAAAGAAACTTCTTCATTGGTAATGTTAATGCAGAGTAAATCATTTCAATCCATTCACTTACGATTAGCATTCAATATGATCCGTATATTTAAACGAAAGTTGTGTGTTTTTAAAGATAAAAATTAATACTTCTCGAACTCTACCCTTAAAAATAGTTCAATCGAAAATTAAAAGTATATTTTTGGTTGCAATTAAAAATCTTATGACACATTTGTTTCTTTTCAGGCAAAATCAATGTGCCCCAATGTTTGTTCCTCTGAAAAAATTGAACTGAAACCACTGGCATCAGATAATGTCACTGAACATGACGACAGGAACATATGCTCCGCGGAACAACCAAAGGAGAGCTCAGTTGTCCCTTCAAATGTCACAGGGGAAGCAAAGCCGGCGGAAAATTCAACAATTGAAAAGACTTCAAAAGCTGAAATTCGAAGCCGGAGTGTGGAGGATTTACCAGAAAAGCCACGGTCTTACGCCTTTAGGGACTCCAAATCCTCTGCAGTTTAATGGATCAGTGAAATCGGAATCAAAACATGAACCTTCATGGAAAAAATGGAATTATGTTGATATCGTGATGTTATTGTGAATCTAATGTTGGATTTTATGGCTGTCATTTATTTTTGTATCAACGATGTTTTCATTTGGTCTTGTACACTGTGTGAATGCAATTTGAATTGTTGTTATACATATTACTGGTGCATTAACGACGCTTATTCTTATTAAGTGAATATTCTAAATCGTACAATTATGTGCTTTTGGCTCTGTGGTTAATGTACAAACGCTACATTTCACATTAAAAACGTCCTTCAACTGCTACGTAAGAAAGAATGAGAGAATTTGGCAAATGATAATCATGTAAAAATTGTTTACTTCTTTGAGGCTCTCACAGAGCTAAAAATTATTGTATATATTATTTTTATTGATTTAGATAGTCAAAAATATGGATAAATTAACATGTTGATTATATTTAATCTGATACTTGATTCTAAAAAATTACACTTAGTTGATTCGAAAGTTCAATAATTATGAAATGAAAAACTTACATTCTATTTTTTTATTTCACTATATAGTGCACATTCAAAAGATGAAATGCATACCGTAAAATAACAATAAAAATGGTAATTTAAAATTCTGTGCATTAAATTATAAAAATTGTTCTCCTTAGACACTTCACAACATATAGTAAAGAATTAATAACGATCATTTTTTCTGTTGTAATTCACTGATATTACATACTGTGAATCCATAGGCTTTGAATGTAATACATGAAAAAGGCAGAATGGAGAAAACCACGAATTAAATTTTACTTAAATGAAGAGGGAAAAAACTTTTTTTTCAGTAGGGTTATTGAAGAAATATGTTTTATAATCATATAATTTTACAGTTTGCCCCAAAAATGTTCAATTAACATTTATTAATTATATTAAAATACAAATATATATGAAACATGTGTGAACTTAAATAAGTTTATTTCTTTTTCTTATATATTCCCTTCGCATTTTCGATGCAAATTAATTTGTAAAAAATAAAATTCACAAATTGTTGCATTATTTTTAATTAGACTCATACATTTACAAAATATTTAAATTCATGTATCAATGAATATTAAAAAAAAATTTTAAATATTACTTTTTCTGAGACGTAATATTGTAATGCTTATAGAAAGCTATTTCACAACAAAAAGTGACGAATCTGCTTATATCAGTCGCGTGTAACCATAACTTAAGAAGTTAATCATCAAATTATTAATTTATTAATGAAAAAATTTCATTTTCTTTAATAACTGTATCAGAATGAAAGTCTGTTATAGAAAGTAAAACATTATATAATGAAAAGAAAATAAATATGTTATTTCAACCTTATTTCCAATAAGCAATTGAAAATAACTCCGTTTTTCCTACCAATTAACGTTGATAAAAGTAAAATTTATTGAATAACACGAGTATCTCTAAATAAAGCTATTATTATCCTTACTGCAGATTACAATGAACTTAAGAAAAAAATTTATGAAAATTAATTCGAAGGAAAATTTATTGGGAAACAAAATCAAGGGGAAATTTTATTGAAATTAATTCAAAAGAAAAGTGTAATTTTTGTGACAACTAAACAAGAGGAAATATATAGTTGCATGATAAAAGGTTTAAAATGGGACACATGGAAAAAATAACTTCATTTTTTATTATGTAGGGAGAATTTTATTTCAATTTAAGCTCCCACAAAAAAATTAATTGTTTATGTAAATTTTTTATAAAAATGCATTTTTTTTTTAATTTTCAAAATAGCATTTCAGCTAGATTTGTTTTTTTTTTCTCTATCTATATTAAGCAGTAATTATCTCATTACATATTTAACAGAAATTTTCTTCACTAATTATAGAAAACTGACAAAAGTCAAAATATATTTACTCATTGATTATTTTATTTAACTAATATTATATTGATGAACATATTTAATTATTCTTATTATTAGGAACATTCTTTCATATTTAAAATATGTGAAAAATACAAAAAATTCGTCTTTGAGTGGAGCACATAAAAAAAAATTTCATCATTTTAAAAATATTTTTAAATATTCATTTAGATTTTAGCTTTTAAATAATTTCTATCGATTAATTATTTCCCATTAATCTTAATTAAATAATAAAGTTAAGTTATTCAATTATTACTGAAAAATGATGAATGCAATTGTATTTTAGACTTGACTTATCAAATGATATATTGTTATATTATTAATAAACTGATTTTTATTTGCAATAAATAGTACTGCTATAAATATATAACGTGTTTTAATTTATTGCTGTTTTCTAGTCAGTAGTCTACTGTTTCGATTTTATCTAAACCTGTGTATTAAAAAGCATAATATCTGTAGAAATTTTGATTCGTGCTATATATGTATTATATGTACTTCTTTCTCTTGTGTATTGATGTTATAGCGATATATGTATTGAAATGGCACGTACATTATGAAACATCTAGTCATGGAACAATAAGTTGCAAGTTTTTTGACTCACCATTGAGCATTGAGTTGTAGTGTTTATAACTCATATCATATTTGTAAATTTACGTAACATATGTGTGAATATATATCTGTTTTTGTGTGCTGGTATTTATTGTAATGCATGTTGATATTTATTCTGCAAGCAGGAAACTTTGAATCAGGTATATAACTATTAAGCACTTGTAGAGTGAAACAAATGTTTAAAATTTAATGAACATTCTTACTTATTTAAGAATGAACACATTATAAAATTAATTTACTTCTTGCCTGTTACATGTAAGAAAGTCCTTCAAAATTAAAGGTATTATATTGTTGAAAAAATTATAAATGTTATCAAAAAGCAAATTTTAATTGAAAAACTTGTTCAAAACTTTTACTAAAACACGATGTTCATCAAAATTTTTCAAAAAGTGCATTGAACCAATTAAAATACTGGTAACTAAATTTAAAACTTTATATGATATTTTTCAGTATGTTCTCTTAATAAATTTTCTTATATTTCTAAATGCACTTAGCTTCATTTCTTCTTAAACATTCAAATATCTCATAAATATTACAATCTGATAGAGCATATCTGTTGATCTTCAAATGCTTATCATTTAAAAAATACCTGCAAAGTTTCACGAATTTTCAAAATAAAATATTATGTGTCAGTATTGTAGTAACACTTTTCTCTTTGTCACTGCATATTTTGTGAAGTATTGTCTCAAGCAAAACAGTTGAAGCTCGCATGTGAAAGACACTGTTTGCCTCTCTGTCACAAGTGTATTCATGCCATATTTTCGAATATTTATGTGGAACTCAGTGAAAAAATAATACATACATGTATATTTTGTGAATTCATAAAAAAAATGCCTTTTCCTTCTCTGACTTCTGTCCATACTGGATACACAAAATGGCATGCTATTCAATAGGTGATAATTATATTGTTTATTTTACTGTTGAAGTTGCTAATCTTAAAGTATTTTAAACAAAAATCAGTATTAAAATTCACAGCGATATTTATGTAAGATTATTGAATGTTATTAGTTAGAAACGTACAAGATTTTTAATAATTTGTAAATATTTTTTTTTCAAATTTAATTACCGAATCGATAAATAATTTGTATTGTTCATTTTGTTAAAGAATTTTATAGTTTGTTACAATCATAATCTCAAAGTCATTGTATTTTTAATGGTGTTGAGCGTTGTTTCAAGAATATATATTAATTTTTACATTTTATTCCCCGATGATATTCATTAATCAGCTATTATTACACTCATTAAAATATATTTATCATTTCGTAAATAAAAGAAAAATATATTGCAAAAAGAAAATCAATTTAATTTTGAGTTTTGAATTCTTATTATTAGTTGATAATCTGGAAAAAAAATTTTCAATAATATTCAATTTGAATTTTTTCTCTTTCTTTTAAAACTGAAGACAAATATTAGAAATTGTGTAAAGTTTTGATAAATTTGGTTAGTTCATTCTTTTTCAAAACTTTATCACAAAATATGGATAGAGGAAACCTTCGTAATTTTATCTAATTTTCTATTTTTTAACTATTTACTTTTCAACACAAACAACCCTTCTGAAAAATCTTTCCAATTTATTCTTACGGAAAATGGAAATCATGAAAAAAACTCTATTTACTTTACTCGTGTTGTGTAATGTTTATGGTTATGTGAATAGAAATTATTTTCACTTCCGTCGTTTCATATAAGTAGAAAAGCTATTTAAATTAAGTTGTAGAAAAAATTGCGAAAAAAGTATTTTTTGAATTATAGAATTATTTTTCTAATTTTTATACCATTTTTTCAAAATGAGTTACATTTCTCGGAGTCTCTCCACCCATTTACGTACATTCACAGTTTTTAGATTTTTTTCGAAAGAATAGCACGTCTTTTTGTGTGTTCTAACCACTCCAGTCCTGTTTGCCTATGCTTCTTTCTGTACTGCAAATCCTTTTACGTACAAAGAATATTTCCCATGTAAATAATATGTCTATATTCTTTATGGAATCCATTGTGATATGACTTGTTACATTTTGCTGCTTTATTGTTATTATAAACCCATCACTCGTGTTTGTGTTATTATAATTCAATTCTATGAATAGTATAACTTTGTATATAGTGTTGAAAGAATTTAGAAAGATTATAATCGAAAAGAGAGTACTTCTTTTCAAAAATTACCTTATAGCAAACAAATCTTAGCACTAGCAATGCACTTTCAAATAAATTTACTGAATTGTTTACTTCTGTATAAAAAATATATATTTGTGTAAAAAAAATTCACAAAAAAAAAAACAATCTAAAGTTTTAATTTATATTCAAATGATTCTAATTCCATTTTCTTTTTCGTTTTCAAATAAGAAACTCATATTGTTTTCAATTAAACCAATGTTCTACAAGCAATCTAAATAGTTAAAAATAAAGAAGTAAGATTTGTAGTTATAATTTAGGATGATATCGTTTGGCGATAAATTTCAGATTACTTAATATGCATGCGTTGAAGGTTAGGAAAACTGAAATTATTCTATTGCTAACAAACAAGAGTTTCTTAAAATAAAATATTCGAAAATTTAAAATATTATTCCCTACGCATTCGAAAAGTTATCACAGTTTGAATTATTTAAATTACTTTAAGTGATTCTATACACAAAGTAGCAAAATTTTTGAATGTGGAACAAAAGTTTGGAATGATATGCGGTGGATATTTTTTTTTCTTCTTCATTTCATTTTACTAACGTTTAAACACATTTTTGTAAGATACTATGCGTTAGAGCTTCTTGAATTTGCTGGTTTCTTCGGGAATTTTCTGATAGATTGATTTAGGAACGGTAAATCATCTGAAAGATTAAATCTTAAATACCAACTATTTTTTTTAAATGTAGTTTTTTAATTCAATTTTTTTTTTCGCATTTGACTTTGAATTTACGTTTTATTAGAATCATTTGAAATATATACTTAAAGGCCAAAAAGAAAGAAATTATTCAAAATAAAATTTTAATGCATTGTTTCTCAGATATTTTTAATGAAATCCAACGTCAAAAACTATTAACCTAATCCACATGTGTTTCGATTGTCATTTACGCACATTTAAAACTAGGTGATAAAAATATGTCATATCACTTCTAAACAGTTATGAAAAATTAAGTTAAAATTTGAATTTTGAGATTCTAAGTGAAAAAATAAGTAAGATTGAGCGTTGATAATATAATGTTATTCATCAGAAAGTTGGTCAGATTTTTGAGTTTGTATAAAACTTTTATCAATGCTTAAGAAAATTACACAGCTGATTTTTAATGGATAAACTTAAAGTAAAACTTACGTTTGCTTCTAAATCAGTGTTGGATTGAAGGGATTCAGAATTATCTGAACTTATTCCGTTTTCAAAATATCGATTCACTGAGCAAAATGGGCAAAAATATTTTACGACTCAAACTCCGAGAGAGATGGATATATTTTCTATAATAAAAGTTTTCTATCCATATTAAACTTACTTATAAAACTATAAATGTTAGTAAAATTAAAATTAAGGAAAGTTGTTATCATTCTTGTAATTGCAATTCCATATTGGATTTGTATTTTACGCAAGATTAGGTATTTAGTAAAAATTATAGAGCTAAGATGTTTTTATTAAAAATACTACTGTACTAACATTCTTAGCTTTGATATTTAGTTCTGAAGGTGTTTTTGAATATTGTTGAAATTCGAAGCTAAAAATTTGAAATCAATTATAAAAGTTTGAAGTTAAAGTTTGAAAATCATTGGCCATACCACTTAGTGTACCATGAATGAAAATGAAAATAAAGAAATTAAACTCAATTACTGTATTTTCCCCATTTCTGATCTATGTAGTTTTATCAATTAATCCTAAAAAAAGAAAGGAATTATTGCGTATTATCTTGCTTGTGCTAAGATTTATCAAAAATCATTTGCTAGTGAATGCTAGTCTTATGTTGTCATTCCACTGCAGCTGTGTGATAAAATTGCACCCAGACTTCTTTTGATTTTTACAACAGACGAAATCTGTTTTACTGTAAAATAACTGAAGTGTAAACTATAATTTTTGGCAGAAATAAATCTTTTTAAGTTTAAAATGTGTCCTTTTTTTTGCCTCCAACTTTAGACTAAAATGTGTGTGTGTTTCCATTCGAATATATTCAAATAAACCTTTACATCTACAGAAAATAAAAACGTTACAAAAATAATTGCAAAGAAAAGGAATGAAAATGCCAAGAGATTAATTGAAATAAACAAGATTTTTATACATATTTTCTTGTCTACGAAAACACGAAGTGCCAATGTACTAACATTTTCTAGAAAATGTAATATTTCACGGGGTTTTGAGTTTTTAAAAATGTAGTTGTACAAAAAAATTCATTAATTTAAATACCTTGATAAATTATATCACATCAGAGTTAAAAATCAAGCAACTGTAAAAACATTTAAGAGAATAATTTATTTCAATGTATCGTTTCAAGAAAATACTTTAGGTTTTGAAAATTAATTAAGTTTCTCCTTTCAGATGGAATACAGTATTATTGAAAGAAAGAGAATTTCAAAAATATTTTGAAGCCTTGACATTCAAATTTTTTCCTGTTATATGTGTCAGAACATTTTATAAATTATTTTAGAATGCAAAACGAGAATGAATTTATTTCCAAGATTCCATTTCAATGAAAGTATAATTATTTTCCTTTGAAGATATATCTCAAAAATTCTGTTCATTAACTGACAACAATTGAACAAGTCTCGTATTCAGTAAAAGAAATCCCTTCTATCTTGTTCTTAACCTGGAGAATAAAAGATTTTTTTACTTACAATTTTTCTTGCATATTCATTTTCTTTATTGAAGATAAGTCAAAATCGATTTCAATCTCATCAAATTTATGGAATCAAGTTTTATGGTAATTGAATTTGACACTTAGGTCTTAGAAATAAATTCTATTTTGTACAAGTTAGGCGATATTCTTATCAATTTCCATTGCTTTGTAGCTAAAGGTTTTAGAATGTGGTTTCATCAAAGACTATTTTGCTTGATAATGGAATAACTAGATCATTAATACGTTATCCATTGCGTGCAACGGAAGATTAGTTTTGTATACATAAATTTTAAATAGAATTAAGCAAAGAATCTGTGTTCAAACACTGCTTTTAAAGCCATTTTTTTACATGGAATGGAATTTTATTTCCCGAGATGATTCTGTGTTAATATCCTTTCTGTTTAAATAAATCAAAATTATTAAAATTATTTTGAAAAGATAGTTTTCCAACCTAAAACATTTAGAAAGCATAATCTTTTTATTTACTTTTATTTTTTAACCAAGTCTTAAGCATTTCGTTCAGAAATATTTAAAGTATTAAGGATTGTGAAGGAAATTTTAACGAATTTTGCGAGAATTTTTCGAATGTTGAAAGTAATTTAATGTTTTTGAAATGCTTAATTTATTGCTTTTAAAGTGCACAAATTATCTGAAATGAAACGTTTTTCTTTATTTTATCGCAGTAATTCTGGACAAAGTAGGAAAATAAAGATGTCGAAATACAATTGGCAGAATTCAGAAAGCTTTGGAAGCCTTAAAAAAGTCCTATTCTTAGAAACCTTAAGGCTAATCATTTAAAGAAAGAAGTGAAGGGAAAAAAGTAAAATGAAAAAAATCGTCTGGTGCTGTTGTTTTTTCTCCTTAAAAAAGAATCTCTATCTTGAGGAAGTCTTTAAAAATAAAATTGTATTATAATATATTCTTAAAATTTATTCAGTCTTCTTTTTTCTTTTTAATTTCTTTAAAAAAATTCTTACATTTTGTTTGTGATATATTTTTGACTGTTTTTATTTATTCCGTTTTGAGAGTATCACGCTATTTATTTCAATACTAATTATAAAAAAATGTTTTAGATGGTTTTTTTTCTTTTTTTTTTAACAAAACCGTTTTTAACATAGTTAATTTTGTAAAATTACTCTAGTTATAAAGATCAGATATTAAAAAAAAATTTATAAATGTTTATATGTTGTTGTTGATGCCCCCTGATCGACAAAGACCAGATCCAGGCCCACGAAATCCATAATCGCAAAGGGCTTAGTGACGCCTGTCGTTAACTGTATCTTTGAGTCCCATACAGCTGACAGAACGATTTGGCTCATTTCCACTCCAATTTTGAGAGAGAATGCCCCTGGGGTGGTCAGGGGCCTCCCACCTCTCTTCCCTTTCCACCAACCTCACGAGAGGACTTGCGGCTCGACGGCTATTTTCAAGATCTGAAAAGATTTGGTTAAGAAAATGCGTGTCCCAAATGAATTCCAAATACGCTACATAGAATTAATATCTGAATTTCTTCTCTGGCTAACCGATTCGGTGAGTATCATCACTTTCCAAACAATTATGAGAAATATGTACTCATAGGAGCATTATGTAGATGAACATTATCATCTCCAAAAAGGGAATGAAGGTCAACTGTACCTCTGAAAAAAGCAAATACGGGGGAAAATGCTTTAAAATTCCATCACTGTACTACCATGTAACAGTCCCAGACTCTCTATCATGTGCTCGAAGTTCAATATGATACCTGTCCAAACCCCACTAGCGTAACGTACACCCCATATCACGGGGTGGGGGGGGGCTGACTCTTGGAGGCCTAAAACCTGACTGACGACCATTTGTGAGGTCCAGCTTGGGGCCCAAACCTGACTTTTCTAGGAGGCCCTAATACTTTCCGTTACATCACTGCCAAACCATCAAACCTTTACTGGTTTAATTATCTTTTTTCAGATTGTATACAGAGTCCCTAGTTCTCTCCAGGTGAAGATACATCAAAAATTATATTAAATTGTATCTGGATATCATCATCATCATTTAAACAGTTTCCCTCTGATTCCTAATTCAATTTAGATTCTATTTTCAGCCTGTTAATGGGCTTTTCAGTGGGCAACAGTGGAGGATACGCGAACAGCAGATAAACAGACTTGTTTCATGAAGCCATCTAAAATCAATCATCCTTGAAATTGGATTCCTGTAACCGTGTGGAGCTTACGAAACTGCTGATATTCTTAATATTCTTCTCTATGTCATTCTTCACTGGTTGTAGTGACTCTTGGACGACCTTATTCAGGCTTTCTCTCCCCAGATCTGGTCATATTAAACTATCTCCATAAGTTACATATATCAAAGGATATTTTATTTAAGTATCCTACACTTGAATCTGCCCTACCTCAAATATCCCGAATATTCGTCTCCTCATTTCATTACTAAAACCACGGTGATTACTCATTTGAACTTTTTGCTTTTGAATTTCCCTGAATGTTGTAAAAACACACACACTAGGAAAGCGAACAGGAAACGAACCTAGGGCTGAAATTAGCAAGTGGTCTTGTAAAAACTTTTTCTCTGATTGTAAGCCCATATGCACGCTTAACTTAACATAATCGATTTTTAATGTTTATATTCTTTTTTGGAAGCCTTTATTTCCTTTTGGCTTAATATTTTTTAGAAAATTCGATTAAATGCGCGCACACACACAAATTCGCTTATAATTTGAACATCAGTATGCTATTGTTTTTGTAATATTGTTTTGTTTTTTGTGTTATGATTAGGTATCTGTAGTTTCACAATATATATAAATGTTTTATATATATTGTGATAATGTTGCTTTCAATTGTCTCTGTAACTGTAGTTCTCGAAGAAAAATATTTTGCCTATATATGTATAAACTGCTGTTTGTGTAAAAGATGCAACATCATGAAGGGGAATCATCAGAATTAAATTAAATTTAATGCACAAACGACTTGTATTAGTACAAATAAATAACGAGATTTTCAAAGCAAAGAAAGAGTATTAAGTGTCCGAAATCAGCATTTGGTGTAGCCACCACGCGCTGCAATAAGTGCTGCTATACGACGTGGCATGAAGTCAAACAGATTTTGAATGTCTGCTTGTGGAAGAGAATTCCATATTGCTTGCAGCAAAAGTTCGTCTTTTGAAGATGCAGAACGCGAATCACGAGCGAGACGCCGACCAACTAAATCCCACACGTGCTCAATAGACGACATATACGGCGAATAAGCAGGCCAAGGAAGAAGTTGCATGCGTTAGGCTAAACAGAAGTCTCGAACAGTGTTTGCAACATGTAGGCATGCATTATCCTGCTGAAAGATAGCTCCAGGGAAGCCTTGAGGGAAAGAAACGACTTCCGGCTGTAGCATTTCACGGACGTATATGTTGCTATTGAGATTAACCTCAATTCGTAGCAAATTGGATCGTCCATGATACGAAATCACACCCCAAACCATAACTCCGGGTGTTAGGCCCCTATGCCGTTCAATAGCGCATTCTGGAAGGCAGCGTTCACCGACATAGCGTCTAACACGGATGCGGCCATCATGGTCCCACAAATTGAAGCCTAGTTCTTCTGAAAAGACAGCTTGGAGCCAATCAGCTTGCCAGACTCTGTGCTCATGAGCCTTTTGCAGACGCAGCCGTCGATGGTTTGCCACGAGGGGGATCATGTATAAAGGCACCCTTGCACGCAATCCACGGTGCAGCAGACGACGACGAATTGACAAAACCGACATTAGTACACCTGTAGCAGTAAACGAACGTGCTGCTAAATGCCTGGAGGAAGCTGTACGGTCATTCACTACCATGCGGAGCAGGTGTCAATCGTCGCGCGCTGACGTCACCTTCCGTCGTCCACTGTCAGTTTTTCGAGTTGTTCGGTGCTCGTCGGTCCACTGCTTCCAAACTCGCATCACTGTGGAACTGTTCCACTGCACACAAGCTCCTATTGTGTGATAAGAAAATCCTCCTTCTCGAAGGCCGATAATCCTCCCCCGTTCAAACTCCGTAAGTTGTTGGAATTTCTCCTTATTTCGACGTGGAGGCATACTTAAGTCTCACTAAACTTTCGCCACTAACAAATAACCATTATTTATTTTCAACGTCCCACTACAGCCCTCTATTTATACGCTTTCAGCATCAGTTCAAAGAGCGCTGCGCACGCCACGCATGCGCGGTGGGTCTGAAACTTTACTATTTTACGTAACATACTATAATTAATATTTGCTGCAAAGTTCATTGAATTCTGATGATTCCTTCATGGTGTTGCATTTTTTACAAACAAGAGTGTGTATATATATAGAAAATATAATCCATAAATATGTACAAATAGTTATAAAATCTAAGCATAACTAGTCAAGATAGTAAGAAAATTTTGCCACAGAATTACAATAGTAAACTCTATGCCATAGGTTCCCAACGTTTTTTTGTAACTGGCACCCCCTTTTCTAGTAAATATTTCGATACCACCCCTTTTCTAGGGAATATTTCGATACCACCCCCTCCCAATCTAGAGAATTAAGAGTATACATAATACATGTTGAAAACAAGTGTTAAATTTTAAAAAATATCCTATAACAAATAGAATATATTTTTTAATTTAAATTTTTTCTAAAACCCCAATTTACTTGTTTGCAAATATGAAATAGCTATGGCCACAAATAGATTTAAATGTGTAATATATATTTTAGTCATAGATAGAATATTGTGGAAATTGAAACGGTACTGAATTTCTTCACTTAAAAGAATGGGAAAAAAGTTTTATCTTACCTGTTATAAAGACAGGCATGCGGTTTTGATAATACGAAGTAATTCAGAATAAATTATTGCTTTCAAAATAAATATAAATAATATAGCCTATTCAAAATAATTAGCCTGTACAGAATGATTTTAATTCCTGGTTAACATAATTAATTATGTTACTTGGATAATATACGTAATGAAATGCAGTGGACGAAACATTTTTCCTGCTACTCACATACAAAGACAACACGTGCACTACAGAAATTAAAATTTACCCCATCATTCAATTTTATGTAGATCTGAATGTAATCTATAAGTTTTTAATCCACTTCCCAAACTACCGAGATATTTGAATTTTCGTTCACGAGATAGAAATTATTTAAATACATACAATCAACATAAGTAACCAGTATTAAAGTTTACTTTTGTTAGCACATAATCAGCGTGTCTTTTTAGTCTTTTTTTAGACTAAATTTGGTTGATCTGCCCAAGCTCCTCCGTGCCATCTCAACGCCCCCTAATTTTACCTGGGTCTTTTACTACCCCCCTGAAAGCCTCAAACGCTCACAAGGGGGCGTCATCGCCCACGTTGAGAACCTATGCTCTCAGCCTTAGGAACCTAGATTGCAAGTTTAAACAAAGTTTTGCGGCTAGCTAACTTTCACCTGTAATTTGCTTATACTTTGGGCTATAGGGAAAGAAAGGAATGAAAAGAGAAATCTAAATATTACAAATAAAAAACATTATACTATTAATATATAACAATAAAATTATAGCCTACTATTAATTATTAATATAGAGTTAAAATCGATGCAATGAAACTAGATGATAAAACTTACTTCGGAGTACAGCAACAAAAATTATTTTTTCCGCGAAATACAAAAGAATATAGTAGTACCGCATAAAATTAAAATTTGTAAATTATGATAAAATAATATATATTAAATCTATATATATATATATATATACATACATTTTTAAAAACCTTAAATATTGACATAAAATTTATAGAAAATAAAAGGACTTCTCAGAGGACATACACAATGATATTTAAATAAAATATAGTACTATTAGTTTATGAAACATGTGGCGCTATCTTTCGCTATTAACTGTATAACTAATTAATATATGCATATATATTATTCTACATTGGTAGGCAGTTGACTTTACTGTTATTACCGCTCTCTCAATAAATAAAATAAACCCCGGTTTCACGTATTTAATTAATAATCTTTCCTACTTTTGCCAAACAATTCACTAATCCTGTTAATTAAATAGAAAGAAAA
Source organism: Trichonephila clavata (assembly GCA_019973975.1). Lineage (NCBI taxonomy): Eukaryota > Metazoa > Arthropoda > Arachnida > Araneae > Nephilidae > Trichonephila > Trichonephila clavata. The sequence continues at coordinate 53,557 of BMAO01002317.1, forward strand.
AAGGGAATTCTTAAATTAACTCTATCTATAAAACTAATTAATTGGAGGAGGCTATATTTGTGTATTCTGTTGTTCTGAGTTTTGAAGATAACATTAATTAATTAAATAACTACTACAATGCTCAAAACAATTAAAGATTATTGCAAATCTTACATTAAAAACAGCTCAAACAAAAAAAAATTTGTAGAAAATGGAAAGAGAGATCGCAAATACTAATTTTTCACATTGTAAAACTTCGCAGTATGCAAATTTTGAGTTTGACTTCAAAAATGACGCTTTAGTGGCAGAGAATGAAATTTGGTTTTCATCTTAATAAAAGACAAAGCAGAAAAGAATGGTCGACGTTCAGTGAGTGAGTTGTTTCGATGATTGCGATGTCTTAATAAAATCATTTAACTGAATCAAACGCTTGGAGAGTAGTCAGTCGGTTAGAGGGAGGGACCAAAGACAAGCCGAAGTAGCACAAGCCACTGGAGTTTCACAAAGTGTGATTTCCTGGATTTAAAAACACTTTTAGAGACTGGAAATGCAAGTCAAAGACCAAGGCAAGGTCGAAGACGTGCAACAACGTCCAATGAAGATCGATATTTAACGCTAACGTCTTAGAGACACCGAATTATAAATACCCTTCTTCTTCAATAGCACCTTCTCTCGACTATTGGCACCTCAGTTTCGATACAAACTCTCCAAAACCGGCTCCACGCATTAGGTCCCTAGGTTCGAGATGCTGCCGACCTCCTACCACGCAACAAACTCTCTTAGAACTATAAAGGGCTCTTTTGGAGAAATAGAACAGAATACATATCTCCTCAGTAATAAACTCACTGATTCCATGCCTCAAAGGTGTTCAACGTTGCTGGTTGTCCAGGGAAACTATACTCCTTACTAAAAAGGATTTTCTTTCAAGGAAGTGCCTATTTTTTCTCTTAGGCACAAATTGTATCCCCCCCCCCCCAAATGATGCATAAAATGCATTTTTTTCTGCCAAATATATGTCTTTTTTTTTATCTCATATAGTCTACCACGACTGCCGATTATGTATCAATCATCTAAATAATTCCTCGGCCGCAAGATTCACCTACAACCTCAATATCCTTTAATTGTTTTGAATAATGTATTTAAATACTGATACTCGGGATTAACAAAACACGGACAACAGCTTTACATTCTCAGTCAGTTAGCATGGTAGAGAGGTTTAATTGGATCATCCTGATCAGCTTCTCTGTCCTGGTATCTAGTAATCAACAAGACTGGGGCAAGAAATTGTCTTTTTTCCTGCTCACCTGCAGGAGTGCCGGTCACAAAACCACCAAATATTTCTTATTCTAGGTGTTCTTCGGACGTGATCTTCGTCTGCCTGCAGATGCTTCGGTTCAGCTGGCCTCCAGATGCTCCCTGGGAGTCTGGGGAATACGTCAAAAAACTCCATGCATGGATAGGGGATATGCAGCATCTGCCCAGGGATAGAATCGACAGGGATTCAGAGAAGATGAAGACCCGATATAACGCAAGAGCGGGGAGATACGACTTTCATGAAGGTGACAATGTTTGGTTAACTAAAAGTATTTAGTTTTTAAAAGGAAAATCATTTCGTAGTCTACAAGCACAACCAATCTGATAAAGTTCTGATATCTTGATTTATGTTGATTACGTAAGTACAAATACTTGGAACTGTTATTTATTTAATTTATCAATTTAATTTTTTTTTCATGTACTTGTTTTTATTATAAAAAATTCAATTGAATCAGCAGTTTCAATGAAGTCCCAAAACTGTTTTCAGGAGTAATTTTTTTTATTATTTGTTTTTCTTAACCAAACTTTTGCATGATATTATTATTGTTTTTCTTAACCAAGCTTTTGCATGCTATTATTATTGTTTTTCTTAACCAAACTTTTGCATGCTATTATTATTGTTTTTCTTAACCAAACTTTTGTATGCGATTCTTAAATTAGTATTTAGTAATAGATGAAAATTTTTTATCAAAACATATGGGATATTTCATTAGAATGTAATGGAAGATTTTAAAATTTCTGTCTGCCTCGCTTGATTATTCAAATTTTAAAGGGAGTGGGACGTTTTCACGTGAAATCTGAACTCCGAGTGTAATTCGAGGTGTCAGAAAGAAACCACCCCCATTTCAAGACCCTAGCATGGAGACGAGTCCGTTGGAAAACACCGAATAGAACAGTTGTGGCCTCCTCCTTCACAAATATCATATTCTGAACTCTAATGCAATAGCCAATATTTTAAATAACATCAATGTAAATGTACATACTGTAATTAATGACTGTGACGTAAATAAACCAATTGTTTAAATTCCTAGCTCACAAGCTACCATTAGTTTTCTCAAACCTCATAATAGCATGGATGAAAATATATTTGTGATACACTATATTTAATCTCTTAAATAACATAATACTCTCTTTTTCAGTTTTATTAATAGCTACATAACATACTTTTTTTTTTTCCAAATACAAACGTTTAAAAATCTAAAACTTAATCTCTCGATTCTGTAACAAATACTGTGGAAAAAATCCCGGCATTTTCTTTCAGACCAAAGCACAGAACTGAAGATATGTTTATTGATTGAATACAAAAATTCTACCTGCTTTTGTTTCCCATGAAAAAGAGCAAATAAACGCAAAATTAACATTACCTATGATAGTGCATAATCCCCATTGCCATCTATGACATCTTGCCACCTTTTCGGTAGAAGATGAACGGCGGTAGATATCACGAAGATCCCAAGGCGGTAAAATTCAGACAGTTTCGTGTCAAAAAAAAGTCTTGGGTGGCAATTTTCGCGACATCAAGATCATCAAAGATTTTCTGACTGATAGAATTGTTCAACACACGAAATACAGGTGACAGGCAGTAGAACAGGGAGGGTGAGGTAAAACCTCCCAACCAAAGCCCATTAACTTTTGGAGAGTGATGGCATCAGCATATGGCCTGGCATTATCATGATGAAGAATAATACTGCGACGATTGATGAGACTTGACAGCTATGCTACCAAATCTGAATGCAGCCTGTCTAACTGTAGACCAGTGCTTCTCAAACATTTAATATTTGCGACCCAATTTTCAGTCATAACTTTCGTCACCCCTCCCATCTTACAATAAAATGTATTGAATATAAAAATAATATACGTTGACAGTACGACTTTAATTATAAATCATACAAATTATCAAGATAAACATAAAATTTTTATATACTTTTGCAAACAACAAGCCCTTGGGAGTCACTAGTAATTACTAAACTTGTTTTTAATTTATTAGTGATAAATTAATTATCAAATATTTTGTGCAGTATTGATACATTTATAAGTATATTATATCAGTTTGAATGCGTATTTTATTTTTTATTATGTCAGAATGTATTTTAATTTGTTCCCTTTTAGTAAATTGATAATTATTTAAATCTTTTTTCCCCAACATTTCAATATGCTCGTGTCCCTCCCCTTTAAGGTTATCATACCCCTCCCCTCCTAGGGGCGTGCCCTACAGTTTGAGAGACGCTGCTACAGACGGTAGAAGGCATCATTGATGGTTTGGTTGAATGGTAGGACCTCCCATTGAATCATTCCCTGCAAATCGCACCACTCAGTTAATAACACCTTCTTGGGAAGAGGTTCAGCTTTTGAAGTCGACGCAAGAGGATCACAGAAAGGCGACACGCAGTCAGTGACATAGGCGCTTTACGTTACGGTACATAATCCACTTCTCATGTCCTGTCACAATTCGTGTCAACAATGAGTCATTTTTGTACCAGGAAAGCAAGGAAACTCAGGCTGAGATTCGGTCATCTCTTGCTTAGCTGTCAGATCATGTGAAACCGAACGATCCAACTTTCTCGTAAAACCCAAGTTAAGGTAACTGGAACGTCGGCGAGAAGGAAAAATGAGCTTTTTTTGCACCAACTTTAAATGGTGCACCACTTACTTAAATTTAAAGCAACGGAAATGGAATTTTTACGTGGAATTATATGTATATTTATGTACTTGTTAATGTAAAAAAATTTCATTTTAATTAAAAATAAATCTGTAAGAGCAATAAAATTAATCAATAACTATTTTTTTTTTATTTTCAAGCATGTTCTTAACTTTAGGTACACTTTGCATAAAATCTACTGCATATATAACTATAAAGTTTCCCGGAGGTTTTGTAAACATAACAATCCATAAAATGAATAAAATGAAATTTTAAAATATAAATTTACAAAAAATTTTTAACTTTTTTAATTTAGTGATTCAAATTTTCTTTAAATTTTATGCAGAAATTGTGCTATATCTGAAATTTGTGAATGTTTATTTGAAAACAAATTATTCACATTGTTAAAAATTTGTTAATCTTATATTAAGCAAAATATCAGCGAAATAAGTAAAGTAGATTTTGAGAAAAGTGTACCGGAATCACCAAAAAATGCACCAAAAATTGCAAATAAAGATATCTCCATCTATGATTTGTAAAATAATACATTTTAATACAATATAAAGCCATGTCATTGTTAATTGGATTATTTTGCATCATTTCTCAGTTTTTAAATTGTAAGTTTAAAATTCTAGATTCTTAGAAGTCTTTTTAATTACCCTTTCCCTACTGTATCGACACATGTTATCAACAATTCACACCTTCTTCTATTTAAAATACTAAAGTTTTATGTCTATAAGTTTTAGTATTTTTACTTCACTTTGAACATAATCATTACAAAATATCACAAAATTCCTTATACAAATTTTTATTGTTATAAAAATACACAAAAAGAAATGTCTTTGATGAATTTAAGAAGTTAATTTGATGTCTAATTTAAATGGAGCTCTGTTTTTAAAAATTATAACAAAAGACTCTCTGTTTTTGTATTCATACATAGGAATATTTATTTATTTTAAAGTAAATCCAAAAGAGTATATATAATAGGCATATAGAGTTATTCATGAGCATTCAAATGTTAACAATGAGCAGTTAGGGGGAAAAAATGTCTATTTTATAAGCTGTGTATTTAATTTAGAATAATCCTCAAAATCCACTTTGTACTATATCCACTTGATTTATAATTTAAACTCAACTTCTTTGTCACACAGATCGTGTTTCAAAAGTAATTATTCTGTGTGATTCCAGGGCGGCCCTCTAAGCAATATCTTCCATCGAGGCACCTTTGTCAAAGGATATTCTCAAATGTCAACTGTTAATTGGTGATTTACTTCAAAGCCACGTAGACATTGCCATGAAATGGATTCCGGCGCACTGTGGCACTGATGAGAATGAAAATGCCGATTGCTTGGCGAAGAAGGGGACAAAAATCTTACAAACCTCTAATAATACAGTTCCATTTTATAGCGCCAAAAGAATTATAAAGAAATACTACAGAGAGCACTTCTGGTCTAAATTCAACCAAAAGAATAAACAAACGGTGTGCTTTAGCAAACTCCTTCATATTCCAAAATGATAACGAGATAGAGCTGTGGCCGATTTTCGAATCGCCACTGGCCACGACTGCCTATCTAAGCATCTAAACATGATAGGCATTGCTCAGAGTCCACTTTGTAAACTGTGCGACTCCAATGAAGAAATGGACGCCATTCATTTGGCACGCTGCCGTGCACTCAACTCTGGATCCATGTGGAGCAGATATTGGGAGGCCAGACACAAAATGTGTGATTTATAGACTATACTGTGAACTTGTGTTTCTTTTCTTACTTTTTCTTTCATTATTTTTTGTGTTGTCCTTTGTTTTTTGTCAATATTCTCTGCTTCTCATTTTGTTTGCAGTTGTCTTGGAATCCGCCATTGGAAAGAAGAAAAAAAAACACTGGGTATTTATAAATGCAAAACTAAACATAATTAACATTTCAAAAAACAAAATTTTTTTTTCAAAATTTTGTAACAAATCATTTGAATTTTCCGTAATTTTTGCACAAAAAATGAACAATTTTCATTAAATCTGAACATATAATATAGAAAAACTAGTTTTTTACAATACATATTGAATTCGCTACGGATTTGGAAGAAAGTGTACCTGGATCATAGTTACATCACATTTGCTTACAATTTTAAAATTCAATTTTCTAGCATTCTATTTTCCGAGTTCTCACAGATAATGCATCTATAAATGCAGCAAAATCCCCTCTTTTTTTTTAAAGCAAAATTTAAAAATGCAAAATTTGAAGCACTTTTACGTCCCAGTGACCTTAAGCAGTCATCTCTCGACCGTTGTTCGGTGAACGTTTAAGGTCTCCGCTAATTCTTGCATGGTTGTGGGTTAGGGTTGTTCATAAATAATCGTTAATATCGTCTTCTGTAACGTATAATGGCCGTCCACTCCTAGTCTGATCTTGGCAGCTTCTGTCTCCTTCCTTAAATTTACGAAACCATTGACGGCATGTGCTTTCGTCTATTGCATTCTCCCCATAAACTTGACACACATTGCGACATGTTGCGATTGCAATACTCTTTTTATCGAACTCGTATAATAAATATTGTCTCACATACTCCTTCTTGCTTTCCATGATACACTCTCTGAAATTTTTTTGAGATGATTAAATGTGTGAGACACAATGCATTTATATGTTAAGCATCCACACGTTTAATTGGCCGACGTTTCGCTCATTAAAACATCCTCTGTGGTGTCAATTCCATTGCATATTTGCGTATCCAAAAATATGTAGAAATTTTGCACTCACCCGATATTTATTTTTGACCTATGCTGTTTTGCTATGCTTATATTTTTGCTATGGTTCTTAGCAGTTTAGATATATAACAATTTAGTACATTATTATTGGTCAAATATAATATAATAGAGAACCGGAAAGAAAAATATAATGTTCAGAGTTCTGTTCTGAACACAAAGATTATACATGTGATTACTATTTATATTTTTCGCGTTTACCATATGAAAACTATATGATTAACAAACCAAAATAATACCAACAAGGCTTTTTTTTGCGAGAAAGACGAATTGCTTCTTCGCACGCAGAAAAGAAACTTCGAATGGGAAATCTTGAACATTGGACGAAAAATTAAAAAAAGCGATTCACTCAAGGACAAAGGTCCTATTGTGTTCAACTAGAAAGAGTTCCTCTTCGACAAGATAGTGTAGCAAGAAATACAGTTTTTTGACTCAATAGAAAATCGATCGTCAAATATTATAAAACTGGATGAGGCTTTGTATTGGAACACGAGTAGGGTAATGAGTTTAGAATAGTCCAGTGAGTACCCAAAGATGCTTTTGTACTTTTTTATTCAGCGCAGCTGACTACGCACAACAGAAGACAACAAAGAAGTAAATATATGGTTACAGTGAAAAACAGAGACGCACCCATTCGCAGCGCCATCTACCGTGTAATGGGGGAGATACAACATCCTCCGCCCACAAAAGTTACAGTTTAACTTAAACATAAATTCAGATTTCTAGAAAATTAAACATGCTTCAGAAAGTAATGTACAAATTGATTAGAAAAACTTAACACTAAAAATTGAAATTAAAATACAAAAATTAAAGGTTCATTAATTCTGAAACAAAATTAAAACATTTGTTTTAAAAAGTAATGCGCACATTAATCTAGAGAAATTAACACAAATTGAAATTAAAATTCACTAATTAATGTTCAAGAGAAAATGTTCAAAATAATAGTTCAAGTCTTAAGACTTAATAGTTCTACCTCTTCTGGTAGTTATTGGTTCTCTCATAATTTCAGCAATTTTACCTGAAGTTTCCAAGCGGCACAAACGTTGAATCGGCCGTATCAGTTCACCACTCTGAGTTTTCAATCTTGCAACGCGGGAAACACCGTCACGCCCCTTATAAATTTCGACAATTTTAGCCAAAAGCCAATCTACACGTTTCTTATTATCCAAACTGATTAATACAATGTCTCCAACAGAAAATGGAGTTTATACCTTATTGCTCGTCTTTTTTAAAATTGAGATATATTCCTTTTGGAATCGAGTTTTAAGTTTATGTTTTACGGCGTGAAGATGTTTCGCACGTTTGCGAAGATTTTGCATATCATTCAGGTCTAAGTCTTGAACACAGAATTCAGTTTGGTCCTGCAAAAATAGAGATGGAGTAATAGGTACCAAATCAGAGGGGTCCTCCGAGAGGTAAGTTAGGGGTCTGCTGTTTAGAAGAGCCTCGCACTCACATACGATGGTGTGAAGTTCATCATATTGAAGAGAAGCTTTTCCCAAATTGCGTCTCAGTAATTCCTTTAGCATTCGGACCACCCTTTCCCACCAAGCGGCGGTCGGCGGGTTAAAGTGCCAGGAGATCTTCTTCAAATCAGAGTGAGCAAAAATGGCACTCCAATCGATGTTTTGGAGTTCGTTGTTGAGTCCAACGAAATTTGTACCATTGTCTGAGTAAATTGTTTTTAGTCGACCTCGACGTGAAATGAATCTTCTCAATGCAAGAAGAAAACTTTGTGTTGAGGTGTCCGAGACAAGTCCAAAATGGATGACACGGTAAACCGCACATGTGAAAATTGCGATCCACACTTTGTCACGATTTCGCAGGAGCAGAGGACCAGCTAGGTCCACACCGGTCGTCTCAAACACAGCTGACATTCTTACACGCTCTTCAGGAAGAGGTGCAAACACAGAAGTGGACAGTTTTGACTTAAATCTTTGACAAATTACACATTTAGACAAGACTGATCGGACAGTTTTCCTCGATCTCAATATCCAATACTTTTCTCGCAGGACAATAACAAGTGCTTGGATACCTGCATGGTTATGGATTCGATGAGTCTCTTCAATGAGCCTTAAAACAAGTTTATGTTTGTCAGGTAATAAAATATAGGTCGTCTAAAGTAATCTCCAGTATCTGTAGAGAAAAGTTTTGTCTCCACTCTGAGGAGGCCATCAGAATCAAGGTAAACGACAAAGTTAGGTGGTATGAGTCAACGATTTTTGCCAAAGGTCTCTTACTATATGAAAAGGAGAATTTCGAGCTCAGATTTTGAGAGCTCCTTTTCACTAAGGTTTCCTTTAAGTAAAGAGTCTTTTTGACCATTAGCTGCTGATTTAGCATTTGAAAGGAATCGTTTTACATAGGCCAAAGTTCGAATGATGGAAGGAAACTTTGAAACACGTTTAGTCCACTCGAAGAAATTAGAGTCGGAATCATTCAGAGACAGATTCGTCGTAACTGTAGGTTTTCTCTCTTCGGTAGCAAGTTCAAGAGCATCCTTGAAATCGGAGTCTTTGGTGTCTGGCCAGGAGGAACGGTTTTTCAACCATATTGGACCCTCCCACCAACAAAGACTGAAGAGAGCTTGTGCGTTGCATCCCCTGGATACGATGTCTGCAGCGTTCATCTGTGATGGAACGTAATACCAGTCTTCCTTCGATGAGCTGGAATGGATCTCTTTTATTCTGTTATGAACGAAGGTTTTCCAAGTCCCAGAATTTTTGATCCAACAAAGTACGACTTTTGAGTCAGTCCAGTAGAAAGTTTGAATGCTGTGAATGTTTGACGCTCTGGACAAGGCGAGTGCCGATAACTGCTGCCAAGAGTTCGAGTTTAGGGATGGACATTTCAGTTTTCGTTTTGGTGATGGGATCCTTTTTTAGAGGAGCGACGTGTGATTTTGCCTGAACTAATTTAATCTTGACTTTATTATCGCATTCAATTCGTAAAAAAACGCACGCTGCAAAGGCTTTCCCACTTGCATCACTAAACATATGTAAGGTGGTAGTTGACTCATCAACTGAACCCCCAAAGTAGTGTGGAATTTGAATCAGTTTCAAAAATTCCAAACTAGCAAGCCAATTTTTAAATTCCTCAACGATTTCAGGAGGCAGTTTTTGATCCCATGTTAGTTCATAACTTTTCCACGCTTTTTGCATTAGAAGTTTTGGAATGAGTGTTACGGGTGCTGTAAAGCCGATTGGATCAAATATCTTTTGCGAAATTGACAAAAGTTGCCATTTAGAACATGTATCGTTGAGTTCAGTAGAAATATTTCTGAGATCATAAGTGAGCAAATCAGTATTTGGTTCCCATAAAAGGCCAAGCACAGAGCATTTTGTTTTTTTCCTGATTTTGTTGCTCTGTGGAAGAAACCCAACCCGTGAGCTCAAACCCTGCTTTCGACATGACTTGACAAGCTATTGTTTGAAATCGTTGAACCTCTATCTCATTTTGGACACTAGCCCCAACATTATCAACATAAAAAGAATCTTTTAATTTTACCGCAACATCATTTCTTTCCTTTTCTAAATGATGGTAAATGGTAGCCATCAGCAAAAATGGGCTAGAAGAAAGGTCAAAAACTACTCTACAATGCCTATAGATTTTAATTTCACGTTTTTAGTAATTTTCCCACCACAGAAATCGGAGGTCTGTAGGAGAAATTAAGATCTGCAAGAAGGCTTTGCGAATATCTGAAATGACTTCCAGTCTATTTTTGCGAAATTTATTTAGAATGGAAGGGATCATCTCAATATAATTAGGTCCAGTTGCTAAGCATTGATTTAAGGAAATGGAATTTTCATCTTTTGCTGAAGCGTCGAAAACTGGACGAATTTTAGTCGTAAGACTAGACTCCATAAAGACAGCTCGATGAGGTAAATACCTGCATTTTTGTTGCAATAAATTTACCCCTTTAATATTAATTGGTACTGGTTCTATGATTCCCAACTGTTCCCATTCCTTCAAAAAAATTTCATAAGAATCAAATTTTCCTGTGAAAATAAGTTTAGAAGTCATGGTATTGAGACGTTTTTCAGATTGAAATTGCAAATCAAGTAGTTTTGGATGCCCTTCAACCCATGGAAGATTTACCTCATACCTGCCCTGATTGATTTTTACAGTTTTTTCGAAAAAAGACACAGTATCATCATCAATGTCCTTTCTTGTTTTGTTTTCCACAGGGTCCCGTATACCCAGAATATCCAATGACCAAAGGTCACAAATTTTGCTACCGTTTAGCAGTGAAATCACAGGCATGGCATGATTAGAACAAGTGGTATAGGATAATGATTTTCCCATAGCTACTCACCCTAGATAAGTCTGAACAGCGGTTAAACCATTGGGTTGTTGACATATGGAACCAGTTAAAATTTTTCTTAACTAGTCAGCACCCAGTAAAACTGATATGTCAGAATCATTTTTTCACAATCGGATAAATAAATTCCATTTTTAGTGAAGCATTCTGCATCAGATTTACTTATTTTTGGAATTGTTCCGCAAATTACTTCCTTATCTAACAATATCGCTTCACACGAAAAATTTCCCCGAATTTCCTGAAGTTCACATTTAAATGCGAAATGTTTAATTTTTTCCGTTTCAATACCTCCAAATAAACTATGTTTAAGAAATTCGGGATGATCAATTTTAAGTCCAAAAACTCTGCGAGATCACGATTTATATATGACCTTTGCGAAGCTGAGTCACATAAACAGCGAACTATTTTTGTTTTCAAAGGGCCTGATACTCTAATTCTGAGTGTTTGCAATAAAACATCTGTCGAACCGGAAGAGCTATTGCTGGGGACACTATTAATTTCTGTTTTGTTAGGAGAAGAAAAGGAATTTTCATTTTCTCTACATAAATTTGGACATAAAATTGGAAAATGTTTTTTCGAGCAAACTATGCACCGAACACTCATTCCACATCTATCTGCGCGACAGTTAATTCTAAGACACGATAAGCACGCTTTCATCTTCAAAACTTTCTCTTTGCGTTCTTGAAAGGGCTTTTTTTGCGCCGTGAAACAGTCACTACTGCGGTGAGTTTTTTTCAAACAAAATAAACAAAAAATATTCGACTCTCTCCTTTCGCTTTTTGTTTGGGTAACAAGACTCGATGCAGTGGGGACGAGGGTCACCGAACTGAGATCGCGAGAGGGGTCAGTTTTCTGTTTACTTGTTTATTTTTATCTTTTTCTCCCGCACAGAATGCTTTTGCAATACGCAGGCGCTCAGCACTGACCACTTCCGAACGAATGAATTGAATTAACAAGTCAAGGTCATGCGTATTTGCAGTACTGTTACGAGAAATAGAATTTCTTTCTCTTTCCCATGCGATTAGAATTTGTTCAGGGATTGAAGCTTCAACTAACGGATAGAGCAAGCATGCATATTTTTCTTTTGTTACTCCTAAATTTTCTAGACAACGCAAATAAGTGTCTAATTGGTCTACTAAATCAGTAAAAGACATATTATGCGATTGATTTAGAATTAATTTTAAAAGTTCGCGTACATACAATTCAATTAGCATTTTATCATCAGCAAAACGAGTTTTTAAATTTTTATGACAGTTTTCTATTCACCTTTAGATACATGGTAAGATTCAACGAAATCAAAAGCCTTAACTTTTGTTGTTTGCATCAGATATACAAATTTCACGTCGTCCTCTATTTTAGGATACTCATCAATTTTTTGGAACATGGACCAGAAGAAAAACCAATTTTTGGGATTACTATCGAAGTCTATTAATTCCAATTTAGGAAGGTTTATACTTAAACGATCCATCGATGGAGAGATATCCAATTGTTGTGTTTTCTGCTCATAGATTTTTGAAAACTCTTGGAAGTGAACTTTTGCAGAGATAAAATTATCTCGGTACGTTTCGTTTTGTTCCAGCTCATTCTCCACAATTGTGTCGAGATCTGTGTCGGGATCAGGATGTGAAGAAAGATATGTAATCACTAATTCATCGTTTGCAAAAAGATGCTTTGTCTTTCCTTCAAGTTTGGTAAGTGCCAGCGACGCTGCAGGGAAATCGTTTGCTGCGATGCAGTTATTCAATTCACTGATTGTTTTCGTAACGGCCGATCGTAACACTTTCCTTTGAATCAAGCAGTTTTTATCCATTTTGTTTTGGATCAATTATTTTACTTGGGTTTGTTTACGTCTTGGGCGCCAGAATATTGGAACATGAGTAGGGTAATGAGTTTGGAATAGTCCAGTGAGTACCCAAGATGCTTTTGTACTTTTTTATTCAGCGCAGCTGACTACGCATAACAGAAGCCAACAAAGAAGTAAATATATGGTTACAGTGAAAAACAGAGACACGCCCATTCTCAGCGCCATCTACCGTGTAATGGGGGAGATACAACACTTTGAAAACATTTTGTCCAACATAAAATGAAGCCGAGAGAGCATTTTCTGCGGCCGGATTGTTCCCAACAAAGCTTAGAAATATTCTTAGTGATAAAAGCATAGATTGCTAATGTTTCCTGAAATTATAGTTTAAAAATAAACAATTAACATGTTTCATATTTCTTGTATTTTTAACAATATACCATATAAATGAGTATAAATTGGGGAATTTATGTAAATATCATTTTTTATAATTAGTATTCATACCAATAAAAAATAAATTGTTCTTATACTTTTCAAATTCTTGATGTATTTTAAGAGTATCCTGGGATTGACCATCATATACCAGGGAATGGAAAAAGACGAGAAAGTAAGGTATCCTTGTCGCAAAAAAAAAAACTCTCTCCGAGAAGCTGCGGACCAACCGGGAAAATCCTTATACAGTCCTAAAAAACTGGATGACGTCGTGGTACAGATAAAGAAATCCTCACGATCAAAACCGAAGGTAATACATTTCATCAGGCTAGCCCTTATTTTGGTCAGGCGATTAGGATCCTTAAGTTCAGACCATAGTCACTAATTATTTTGTAAATAATGTAAATTATTTGTCTTTTCTAACTCCTTGATTTTGTTTAAATAATGCAATTTATTTTTGAATTTCTTCATGTATTTATTGAAAAAGTTTTCTTTTGTATTTGCTGTTGAGTATTTGTTACTTTATATTAGGTTATTGTGTAAATATTATTTTTCTAAAAAAAGATATCTCTTATTCAGAGATTGTATTACCCGGAATGCTGTCTTTGAGGAGGAAGCAGTGTTTCGAATTTTGTATTATCAATACTTATTTTCATCTTCAAATAGTGTAAATCAGTGGATCTTAAGCTGTTGTCCGTGGATCCCAAGGGGTCGTAGCTCTTTTCTAGGACGCAAAGGTTTCTTATTTAATGTCAAGATTTTCCTCTCTTACAAACTCTAAAAAGCATCGAGGAAAAATTGAAAGATGTGCTATCCTAGACTATAAAAAACTCCACTTAAACATATATTACGATCCAGAATATTAGTCCAGCTTTCTTATTATTTGCAATTACGGCATAGCTTACTACAGCGTAATTTTTTTAATTAGATTCTTACTCTATTCTTAAAAGAAAAAAAATAAATGTTAAAAAGTCGGTAAAAGTAGCAGAGGAAGACTTAATATTAATGAAGAGGCTTTAAATAATGCAACCATGTATTGGGAGTAGGGGGGTCAAAATCATAGGGGTCCGCGATGCCAGGTTAATACATAAAAAAAGGGCCGCGGCGTTCGAAAGTTTAAGAACTACTGATGTAAATAATTTATAGTGGCCACGGTAGCCAAGTGATCTAGGCATCGGATCGTGGATAGCAAGTCATGAGTTCGATCTCTGTACCACTGAAGACCCGCCTTGTAGGGAAGCGATGCACATTAAATCTGTCGAGAGGTCAAACGTCCTCCCGTTGGTGTGGTGTGGTAGTTACAAGGGGGCAGCTCAGGTGTCGCCCTCGTCACTTGACCATGGTTCAAAATTATGGGGTTCGTCGTCAAAAGCCCCCGTGTAGCTGAACAGCGCGACGATAATATTCATTTACTCACTCACTCAGAGAGGTTGCTTGCGGATAACCCTTAATAATAGGTACTTGTATTTTTAGAAACCGATAGTTATGTTTGAGCACTGTAAAATGTGTAAAAACCTTTTAGAAAATATTGTACGAATTGTACTGTTGTATCTTGTATTTTAAGGATTGTTTTTCTGCAATAAATTTTCTTCGTTCTAAAAGAACTGTTTTGCTCTTTGGGACTAATAGCGTAAAATCTACTAGCCTGATCTACTATGTTTTGGAAGATAATGCTATGCTAGTATTTGAAAGTCAATAACAGAACGCGTTGTAAAATCCAGGCTTAAAAAATAGAACATATCGCAGATTCACAACAGAAACAATTTCGAGCATCACATTTATATATAAAGTAACTAACGTAGCGCAAACCAGCATAATTTGCTGTTGAAATGTACAGTTACAAAGTAATGAAAGTAGATTTGAGAAATTGGGAGATAACGGCAATTTAATATGGTTAAAATTTAATTCGATGGATGCATTTACTTCAATGCAAAGTAATGTCTAACAGTATGGATGTATTGCCTTCATTTCGGGGATATTGATTAATCCCACCTGCTAACTGTAACTGTAATTTAGTTATTTTGTAAACAAAACACATGATATAAAAAATTTATTTTTAGAAAATAACCTTTAATGTGTTTCATATTACAAAAAACTATAAATTGATAAATCAAATAGTTTTAGTCTTTAGATTTCGACCAGAAATAGGTAGTCAGGTGTGTCAAACAAAAAATATACCAATCAAAGATGATAAATTTCTTATTAATCATATCTGGAGTGTAAAAGTTTTATAATATTTAGACGATTATCAACTTATTCAGAGAATTTATAAGACTCTGTGTAAAGATAAATTCCAAAACGATGAATTGTATTTCTTTCTCACGTTCAACTAGTTTGTATTTTTTGTATTCATCTGTTAAACGAACTGTCTTCTGCAAATCCAGTGGATGTTTGTTGACAAATAAATCATCTCGTTTGTTTCTTTCTACTGAATATTTTCCAACCGAAAAGGTTAAAAGTTTGAAGCAAGATACTTTGTTATATACTCTTGATAAAACAAAACTAGTACGTTATATTACCATTTATGGTATAGGTCAGTTTGCTATCTGCATGTTCTTAGGCTTTAATGTGTTCTTTAGTCTTAAAGATACCGGATCATCAAAAATTTCAAAAAATACCTCAGATTCTGATGAAAAGTATTGGAGAAAAATGAATTTAGGTGATGTTAAGTATAGGATCATGTCTGGCATGGCATGTTGTGGTATAGGTAAAGTTATATGTATTTTAAATGCATGTATACTATCTACTTAAAATAATTAGAAGTCAAGTAAAGAATTGAGATAAATTCTGTTACTGATCATAATAGAATTATAAACATTTATTTAAAATTTGATTAATGCTTTATTTATTATTTTTCATTTATTCTAACATCAACATTTATTTCAGGAATTTTTTTTGCTCATAAATTAAAAAATAATATTGAAACATGTGCAAGATTTCTCCTGACTGATATTGAATCTAACTCTTAGCCTGTTAGTTATAGTATGGTAGAAGTTGTACTTGAGCCCACTGAATTTTTTGAGACCAAAAGATTTTGCCAAATCGTGCCATCTAAAATTGAACATTATTGAAATAGCTTGGGAGGACATGGAAGGAAATACTCAATTTTCAAATTACAGCAGGAGAAAAACAAAGGAAATGGATATTTTAAATTGATTTATATAATTACACTAAAAGTATGAATATTTAAACAATTTTGAAAATTGCTCATCTATTGTAACATTTCATTTTCTGTAGCAGTCATGCAAATTTCATAGCAAAACATACCAATCCATTAAGATATTTTTTGCTAGCTTTTAAATCATTTATTTTTTAATCATTGATCAATTTACCAAACCAATATATTGTGGGACAAAATACGGTACTTACATATTGTTGTAACAATGCCAATTTGGCAACCCCTATTTTGCATGTGTCGTAGATGCTGAATTGGCAATTATGTGCTTCATTTCATATAAAGTTGCCAATATGGTTGCGATAATGTGTAAGTACCCAAAATATTCCATATGCTCAACTGCCTAACACTGAACTATCTGCTCTTCATACTATTCCTGCTCATATCATTGGAAATATCCTTCTTTCTGTTATGATGACATCATATGTTGCCATCAATCATTTCCTTTCTCCCAAACAAATGCACACTTTTGTCACATTTTGAGCATTCATATCTAGATGTTATCAGTCTTTCATTCATATATCAATCAATGTTTTACTTAATTCCAACTGCTTAATCTTTTGATATCAGCTATTAAGTTTTTTTAAAAATTGACATATTTGTTGCTTTAGCAAATAATTATTTCTATTTTCATGAGTGCAATAATTACCTTTTTATTCATTAAATGTGTAATATAATATATGTACATAAAATTTTTAACTAAGAATTTATGTGATAGTTATGCTCTTTCAGAAAGAAAATATTAATATCCAGTACTCACATTTTATATCCACCAATTTTCAAAATTAAAAGATGCTGCCAATTCAAAAAGTATCACCAAATGCTGTAATCATTATTATTGCATTCAAATATGCTTGAAAATGGTTTCTATTGATTACATTTCGCAGCATTCGGCAACATCTTTTCATTTAATGAAATTGGACAATGATATAATACACAAGTTCGTAATATATTGATTTCAAATGGAATAAATTACATACATCATATATGGAAATCAAGTATGAATATTAGTCCCATCGAGTATCATATTAGTTGATGAAAAGAAAATGTATCTCAACATATCTCTGAAATATGAATGTCAGAAGCTAAATAGAGAAGCTTTAATTCTCCTATTAAGGTATTTATTATTCATACAAAATGATGAAACTATTTTTGAGATTTAAAAAGTTGTAAAAATTAACTAAACTTGTAACAAATTCTGTGTTTTAATTAATATTTATAGCTTTAAAATATATAAAATACACCAAGATTTGCATTGTTATAAGCAATTTTCTAACTGTTGAATTATATATCTTGTTAATTCATATCTGAATTATGCAATATTTGTTTTCAGTACTTATATATTAATACTGTCAACTAATGTTGTCAAATACTGTTAGTTATTATCACTGTATTCAAACATGGGCATTAATAGTGGTTGAGTTTTAGCACGGCCCACTTATGTCGCCAAATTTTTAGCGATAAAGTTTACAATTTAGCAACCCTGCAAAATTTAGGGAAATAATAACTATTTGGACCAAATTTTTTTTTTTTGGTCAGTCAAGATTAGGACAGTTGTCATTTTAATTCCAGTGGTCATCTTGAATTGAAAGGTTGTGTAAGAGATTTTTCTAGAAAGCGGAAAGTGCAGGAAGCAGGAATGAGTGGATTTTTTCCTTTTTTTTGAATGAAACAACTGCTGACAGAATGTTTGTTTGAGAGAAAGGGAGATGCATTGAGAAATTCAATTTGGACAATGTTTTTTCTCATTGCTTCTTAGAAGCAACGGTTTTTCTGTGAATGCTTAAATCAGTTGCAAGTAATATCTTAAAAGATGTGTAATTACATATGATAGCATGGTTTAACTGCTCATTTATTCAAAGTAAAATTTATTTAAGCTGTTTACTGAATTATATCATTTATTTTTGGTACTTTCTGTTCTATAAATGTATTGAATATTTTAGGCAGAATTAATTTATTTAAATTTCTTTTTTTAGGACTTATAGTTGGTTTAGTTTGTTATTATTTACCAACAAGAATTGTAAAACTAATAACATTACAAAAAGGAGGCAGCACAGCTGTGATTGTTACATATGGTCCATTTGGAAAAACGAGGAGTTTAAAAGTCCCACTTCATTTATTGACATGCACTGTTTCCCGTGATCAAGCTAAGTCGTACATACCAATAAAAATTAAAAAGAAATGGTTTTTCTATTTGATTGATTGTAATGGACAATTTCATCAACCTGCTCTTTTTGATGTGACAGTTGGAGCAAAAAATTGGTGATCATTGTATTTATGTGTAAGTATTGAATTAAAAGTGTACTTATAAATGTTTTGTTTTCTTTCATTTGTATTCATTGAAGTAAAATTAATTCATTGTCACTTTACTTTCCTATTTATCTTAAAGGACAAAATTAAAATTGATTTTCAATTTGATAAGCATGTTAAAAGATTTACGTATTGTCTAATATGCCTTTTCATTTATGTTTTAATTTTTTTAGAATTAAAAACAATATAAAATGATACTCTATTGTGTAAAAATTGAGGCAAATAAAAGAAGCAATACTTTGTCTAATTAATGCCTTTTTATTTATGTTTTAATCTTTTTTTAGAATTAAAAACAATATAAAATGATACTCTATTGTGTAAAAATTGAGGCAAATAAAAGAAGCAATACTTTTATATTTTTTTGTAACTTTTAATTTTAAACTTTTTATCATTTGACAACTTATGCATAAAGGCTAGTTTGTATAAGGCTGCTCACAGAGAAATGGCCTATACAATTTCCTCCTTGATGTAATGTAAAAAAAAATTAATAATAATATTCAAAAGATAATTTGTGATGCATAATTTGATTAAAATTTACAGTGTCATTGTTTGATTTAGGAAAAAAAACCCATTAACCATTTTCGTGCACAAATGCACATCTACAAAATGATAAGTTCCCTATTATTCTAGATAAAAAAAAAACTGATCTTTGACAATAATAAGAGTCTTGACAATACATGCTATAATTTAACTCGTAAGATATTTCACTTCTCAAACTTCAATATTTTTTTGCAATTTATTATGAGTTTTTTTAAAAAGTATTTTTAATATTCAAGTTTTAAGTTTCAACTTTGTAAAAGTAACTTTTATGATTTTGCAATTAATAAAAAAGGCAGGTGAAAAAGTATTTATTCATACTAACCTTTCATTTAGAACTATTGAATTTATGCTTATTATTGAAAAATTATTAACTGTGTTCCCCTTCCTCTGTTAAGGAAAGTTATTGTTTGTTCAAATTATCTATTGGAAAGAGAAATTAGTTACATTTCTGCATGAAAAATGATCTATTTCTCAAAGTATTTTTTATGATGAGTGCACAATATGCAGGACAATTTATTTATAATTAATTGTCTTCAAAACTTACTGCAAATAAATTGATGTTATTATGTTAAGATCTGCACTGGCATAATTAAATAACATTTTTCTGAAAATCAGTAATTTGATATTTACTTTACCAAAATTTAACCAATGTGCTTTTCAAACCATTACTACTTCAATCTTAAACTACAGTTTAGCTGTGTGTGTTTTGTCTACCTTATTTCAATATTTAACAATAGCTTAGTCATTATTTATATAGGAATTACTCACAATTTCCAGCATGAGGATCCTAAATTAAATCCTTTTAATTATTTATAAATTATGAAAGTGCTTTTTATTGTAAGAAATGAAATTTCCTTTTAGTAGTGAGGGTGAGTACACAATTCTCATTCTGAATTAGATCGTTTCATTTTTCAAATATTTATAGGATTTGAAAGGAGTGAATAGTAGCTTTTGTTATTGGAAACATTAATTTTATAAATAAATTTTTTGGGGGTTGTACTTTTCTTCTTCCCAAATGAACCTGGAAACTTGTGATGATAGGCTTTATTAATACTTATTAGATTCTTCATTATTAATATCTGAGTGCAAAGGAGATATAATTGAATCAACATAGAAAACAAAAATCAGGATTTTATATTGCTTAAATTTATTTATTTGCTTAGAAAATTTTATATTACATTGAAAAGTAATTAATTTTGCATTTTAAATCTTTGGGAGAATTTAAGATCATGTGCTGGAAAAACATTTTTTAAGAAAGGACTTAACTTTTAAATTTGAAATTTACCTTTTGTGTGTGTGTGTGTGACAAAAAAAATTTGAGCAAAAACAAATACTCACAAAATTGATGATGATGAAAATAAAATTTTATTAAATATGTTTTTGTACATTTTTACGAGACTCAACAAGTATACACCAAATAAAATACAATATTTACAAAATAAATTATATTTTATGGTAATGCTCCATAAAATGAATTTTAAAAAAAAACATGCTAATTAAATTCAGTCTAAAAAATATACAAAATTGATATATTGGGAAAAAAATCTCAATTATGAATGGAATGCTTCAACAATCGAATGATTTATAAAAAATATAAAAATAGATGCTTTTTAATAAATGATAAATTTGTTAACAAGATGAATAAAAAATAGCCATGAAGAATCAAAAGATATAACAAAAAAAAGAAGTATTGTGGATCCATTTGTTCTCATCTTTTTAAAAAATATTCCTTTTTGAACAATTTAAAAGTAGTTGTAATTTTATTTGTTAAAATCTGTCTCTTCATAAGCTTTGTTATCTTTTCCATTTAGTTCCAATTTTGAGGACTTATTTTTGTCATCCTTATATTTATAGAAGTATGCCATTATTGAAAAAAGTAACATATCTAAGCCCATAAGAACAGCAAACAAAAATAGTTCATATGACTGAAATAAAAGAAATTATTCAGTTAATACCAGTTGCAAATAATATGTGCAGTCTGAAAACTTATACATTCAATTTATTGAAAGAATGAATGAAACAACTATTTATAGATATCGTAGAATGCATAAAATATGTATAAATGTAATAATATCTTTAAAATTGAATCCAAGTATTTAGTATAAATAATGAGTTAATATTTGTACTCATTATTAGTTAGTATTAGTACTATGAACAATACTTGCTGACTGAAAACCTTTTCCTTCATATTCTTTTATTTTTTATCGAGATATTGTGAATTTTTGTACATAAAGTTTTATTTTATAACCTCCAAATATAACAAATATGATTTTATAACAATTTATATACAACATTAAATAATGTGTGACTTATAAAAAGTATGGTTAATATATTTTTTCTTCATTCAAAGCTCAAACTTCATGTTGGTTATCAGTTGAAAAAAAGAAAAGAAAGAACTTAAAGAAAATGAAGTATGTGTTAAAAATTGATTATTTTTTAAATAAAATATTCTGTATAGTATTGAAATTTTTTAATAAACTATAAAAAATAAAATTATTTGTAGTAAACTCTGTTTCAAACAAACATAAGCCAAATATATATATATATATATATTAAACAAAATGTATGTATATTCTAATGTAGAATTGATACACAAAATTCCTATTGATAATAAATTTAGTATTTTAGCTAAATAATTATTTTATATTCTGTGAATTAGCTTGTGTAATCAGCTCTATTATTATTATTATTATTATTTTAATTTGGTCTTAAGAGGAAAAAAAATATTTGCATATAATTTTATAAAATAATGAAATAATATTCAGAGATTCATATTAGTTAAGTTTTAAAATTTGCTTAAATAGAGCTGCCATTGAAAGAACCTAACACATTTTTATGTTAGCTAATCAAGTATATTATTTTGAATATCTTTAACATTGTATTGACATTTATATTAGATATTGTGTACTGCAGAATTGGATAAAAACTAAACCATGTATCTAAGTTAAAATTTTTTTTTTCATTTTCTCTAGTTTTATAATATATATTTTTAATTAAAATATTAAAAAAGATAAGCATATGTTTCTGTAAAATCGATGGGAAACAATAAGTGTATAAGCAATTTTCAATACACATTTACATATTATAAAAGTTCATAAATACAAATAATTAATTTACACATTTATGAAGTATAAAATACTTGAAATGAATTACCTTCTTTTCAAATAAACTTAATTTTGCTATAATCATGACTATAAGGTTTCCAAATGCCACTGTTAGTAACCAAGCTGCTTGCACTATGGATTTCATGGATGCTGGTGCCTTGAAGATTAAAATGATATTATAAGTAAAAGTTTTAGTTTGCTGCTTGTGTTAAATAGAAATTGCATTTTAATATTTACCTGAGAATAAGAAAATGACAATCCTGTTATAGAAAACATGATTTCTCCTATTGTTAATATCACATATGATGGTATTTGCCACAGAATTGAAATAGAATTAGGTTCAACCACAGATAAAAGCATGAAATTCTGTTTAAAGAAAAAAATTGTATGCATAAATTTTCATTGTATGTAAAAGACTAAAAATTATTAGAAATGTGCATGTTTCTTTATTAATTAAAAAATTTACATACAACAAAAAAAGAGTCAGATTAATTATTCTTATATTTACATATGTCTGTGTGTGTCCTTTTCAATTATCTTTTCAGTGCTTGTTATATCAATACAATTTCTATGAAATGTGTTAAGATGAAAATTTTGTATAGTGATAGGCTTTAAAATCATCCCCCACTATCACCAACACCACACACACACATACATACAGAATTAATACACCAATATTAACTCGTTTAAGGACAATTTGCAGGAGTTTAAATTAAACAGCCATCAAATAAAATTGAAATATTTTAATCTTAGATGATTCAGTAAATCTATTTTTAAACAAATTTGTTGAAATCAACTTGTTCAACTAAAAAACACATACTTGTTTTCCACTTAAGAAAAATTCGCATTTACTTTAAATATTAAAATTAAACTGAAAATAAATTTAATTTTGGGATTGTTTGTTATAAATTAATTAAGAACAAGAATTCTTTTAGCAATTTTCTGTTGTAACTTTCATCTTGTAAACATAAAAATAGTACCTTTAAAATGAATAAAACAATATTCGACAAGTCTTTATTATAATTATTCTTTGTATGTGTTACTAAACAAGTAAAATTTTCGTAGTTTTAAATTTTTTTGAAATATAGTTTTTAAAATGAATGATATGTTAAACTTGATCATTTTAAAAATATAAATAAATTACTTACTGTTTCTTTAGGTGATGCAGTTTGATAAATAACACCAATATAAATGCCTCCAGATCTCAAATTTTCTTCACTAATATGTTGTTCTTGATAAACTGTCTCATTTAATGGCATATGTATTTTGTACCTTCAAGGGAGAAAAATGTTTACATTAATATAGGAGAAGTTATTGAAAGTAAAGTATTGATAGTATTGGTAATTATTATTTTGTTGAATCAAATGCTTACTTTCCAGATTTTACTTTATAATATTCAGTCACACCAGATTTCTGTAGGTCATCAGTAATATTTGGTACTAAATTCAATTTTTCTGAATCTCCTCTAAGTTCAAATGATGATTTATTGGAAGAGAATTCATAATCAGTTGAAAAATATAGTCTTAGTTTTGGTTCTCCATCATCAGTTCTTTGTTTGCTGTCAGTGTTCTAAAAAACAAGTAATAACTTAATGTAAAAAATTATTTTTATTTACAGTAGCAAAAGTGTTTGTGGTTTTATTACCCTTAAACAAAATTTAAATTTAAATGCATTTTCAAATTTACGAAAAATGTAATAACATGAAATATAACAGCTTTGTTTCCATCCTAAAATGCATACAGGCAAAATACTTAACTAAAAGCCTCCCTAAAATATGTTTATCTTTTATAAAACGAATAAATTGAACATGTCTAGTAATTATGATAGCAAACTGCATTTATTAAAGAAATGAAAACCAATGAGTTATTTCAAAAGTTCAAAATGAATTAGTTTTGCAGAAAATTATATTAATCACTTGAAATTTGTTTAAAATATTTGAACTTACCTTCATAATTTGTAATTCATTGTTTTGTAAAAATATCATCATTGATTCAATTGGTGAAGTTGTATTAAATTGACTGGTTATTGACTGACTTGCAGTACAATTTTCTGGAACAAATTCCCAAGACATTTCTTTACCAATAGCTAGGTCATTTGCAATCGTAGCCTGAAAAATTAAAAACTGTTTGTAATACTGACTTATATATTAATAATTCCTATTTAAATATTATTCAAATGCTTGTTTATAACTTGTTTTTAAGCTACCACAAATTATAAATTGATTAGAAATAAATGCATGAAATTTCTTTAAAATATCTATTTATAATGAAAGGGGTACAGAGTTTTAAACTATCAAGTAATATTGTCTAGTTTTTTTAATTGATGGGAGACTGAGTTCACTAACAAAAATTTGGAGCAACAGAAGCAGTCTCTCTGTAAGTATTTTAGAAAGGGCAGTCAGACTGCTTTCACATACAACAAATATATTTCATAATTAGTTTACGAGACTTCTGAAAATAATTTTTAGTTCAGCTATTAATTTGTCACTTATTTGTTAAAAGGAAAGATATGCTATAAATATATTTGTACATCTTGTATTTATTTGCATTTGATCTTTTTTCGTTTGCAAATGTTTCACTCAAAGCAAAACTTAATGACGTTCAAGAAGTGGTTAATATTTAAATAGACAATGCTTATAAAAAAAACTGGTAAAAAAAATCTAATCCAACTAGAAATTTAGGGAGAACATGCTTACTCATTAACAGCTTAAAAATTATAATTCAGCTTCTGCTAAAAGTTTTAAGAGAACTTCTGCTTAATCACTGTCTTTTTAACAGCTTAAAATATTTGAAATGTACAGGTTAAATTCGTAAATATATGTTAAAGTTGTCTCTATCTTTCTAATCTTAAGCTGAAATGCCCGTTCTTCACACGGTTTAAGTTTTTAAAAACATAAAATTCTCCTATTGTAGCAATTATAATATTTTTAGGGAGGATAAAACCCTGTATAAGTAATATTACAAAAAACTAAAAATATTTTGTTTAAATGAATGTTCACATTATAAATAACTTTAAACAAACTACAATTTGGCCTCAAAGTAAATAGTTTAACAAAAACAAATATTTCAATGCAAGAGAAAAAATTAGAATGCTAAAAAGTAAATAGATATGCACGAATGTGCAAATATAAATAAAAATTATAACAGAAAAATGATAGCAGTTGTAAGTTTCTGCTATGGGAACTTTGGATGAAATAACTTGCATTAGATAAACCAAAAGAAAAAACTAATGATGATAAACTGATTTACTAAATATTATCATAAATATTAGGAAGCCTTCAACTGGAAAAAATTTAAATAGTATTAGATGACGTTCAATACTAAAAATTTTTAATTAGTATGAACTAAAATAAAAATCTACCAGAAACAGATAAAACATGTCCCTGTTAAAATAGTCCAGAACCAACAACAGTACTGAATGAAACAAATAATAAACCACATTACTAAAAAATTAACTATGGAAATAATACTTTTTTGTAATATTTCTATTAAAAATTATAATTTGATTGCAAAGAGCAAACAAATGAGTAAATAACTAATAATAAATAACTATAGTGATAATTGAAATATATAGACAGTATTATATGATAACATAAAATATGCACAGATGATCTCCAAGAAACTATACAAGGAACAGATTATTAGTAGCAATGTTAAACCATGATGGCATGAGACGTAAAATTACTTCAACACTAAAGTTTAAAGAAATCCAGAGGGAAGTATGAAAAAATCTATTCAAGGTGCTTCTTTTTTCTAAAACATGTTTTTGATCACAAATGATAAAGATTCTGGTTTGTGCAAGATTGTCAGAAGCAAATTTAAACCATGACGAAAAATCTGGTCAACATTGAATTCAAAGAAATCCATAAGAAAATGAGAATATTGTTTCAAGGTTCACCTCACTTTAATTTTAGCAAATAGCTTCTTGTTAAAAAAAAAATTCCGATTTTTTTCCATTTAAAACAAAGATGATTTCTTATTGATCATAGGGATCATAAGGCCAAAAACAGTATCATGCAAAAAACATGGTACATTCTTGTTTTTCATAAATAAGAAACTTATCTTAAAATATTACCAACATGTTTATAGCAATTAGTTTGAATTTAGTGTCATTTTCTTTCTGTTATACTTTCAGCAATATTTTTCTACAATGAATTAAACATTGAATATGCTGATGAAGGAAGAATAGCAATAATCTATGCCATTTTCTATCATTGAAAATAAAGATGTGTAAAACATGTAACACTTATATGTAAAAAATGTATACAATCACCATGAAGAACAGATTGTCAGAAAAAAAATTACTTTGATGTGCATTTAATTACATCCACAGTTTCAGTGTTCATCCACACTTTTCTAACATTTTTTTTTTCCTTCAAACAAATGGACATGACATGAAAATAAAAACAGGCAAGTGAAAGTGTAGTTTCATTGATTGAACAAAAAAAAACCCTTTAAAATTTGTGTCATGAATAGGTAATCATGATCTAAGATTCTGTTTACAAATGCCTCACAAATTATTGTTCGGCTGAAATACTGACTTTTGAGTCTTTGTATCACATAATTACTGTACCTACAATGATAAAAAAGAAAAGGATGGTTCAGAAAATATAAACTGTGACACTGAAATAGGAATTTTAATATTTATTTAAATGAAAAGGTTATTAAAACAGAAAAAGTAAACCCTAATTTTTTATAAAATTGCCATAAACAGTTTTGAACAACAACAACGGAAAAGAAAACGCATAATAGAAAATCTTAAATATTTAAAATTGAAAAAGAAATAAACAAATAAATGTAAAATAGTAACTTTATATATAGTAGAAATTATAATTTTAATTCAAAGCAAAAAGTTAATTTAAATAGATAAATTAAGGTCTGATTTTGATGAAACTACCATAAGCAGCTCAGAACAAAAAAAAATGTCAAAAAATATTTCACGTAAAAAGAAATTCCAACTTAAATCACTATATTGGCAATCAGTTAATCCCAATTTAGTTTGAACTCAGTCAAATTTTCCTACTTTTTTGTTACAATGGAAAAACATGGAATTTACTTTCCTAGAATAATTACAGCAATATTTCATCATTTGAAACAATTGCAAAAATAAGATTTGATTTTCCATGAGTAAAAATTTAATGATGATAGTTTATAAAATTGATTTTAAATCAACAGTTTAACATGATATCCACTAAAGGCTAATAAAAATTTACAAAAAAATATTAAAATCAAACTATTGGATTTTTGATACATAATTTTCACAATATGAGTTAGAAAGTTAATTAATTTGTTTCTTGTTCTTAAATACCTTTAAAATTTCCAAATGTATTATTTTTATGTTTCAAATTAAATACATTTTGAAATACATATCAACATGTAAATATTAATATGAAATAACACATGCAAATAGATGCTATATTAATTTTTAAATTTTGTTATAACAAGCCAATGTAATTTACCTTAAAGGCTCTTAAATCCATTTCAGAGGAATTTCCAAAGTGAATTCGTACATTACAAGGAGAATTATTTATTATTGTCAATTCTGTAAGTCCTGGTGCGGGAAAAACTGGATTAGCACTCTGAAATGGAAATTTTTTTTCAAATATTTAATACTATTCAAATACTAATCAAAACTTTAAAGAAAGAGTTAAATGAGAAAATAATAAGCTTTATCATTAAATTAGGCATTATACATGAAATTAACATTTTCAACAATCAATATTATATTGGATTATAAGAAATTCTGAACCAAATATATATCATTGCTACCCATTTTTGGCAAAATTTTGAAATCAGGCCAGTGTCCATTGTAACCTATTAGTCATGGTCACAAATTCATGGCCAAAATTTCACGAGTTCAAGCCCTTGTGCCACTGAGGACCTGCCATGTAGAGGGGCATGTTAAATCTGTTATGGCTCAAAGTCCTCAAGTTTGCATGGTGTGGTAGTTTGAAGAGAGGGGTGCCAACTCAGGTGTCATCGAACTCCTCCACTTTTGGCTGTGTTTAAAATTATGTCTTCCATAGACCTAATGTTGCTTTTTAATTCGGTGTCAATAAACACTTGGTGTAAAGTAGTAACATTATTACCCCAACTTAGTGAAAATTTACAACTATTTTACAGGCAATGCACTGTGATCTATTCCATTATTATTTTTTTTTGTATGATGGCCTTCCTTTAAATAATTATAATACAGTTTTTGCCCTTAATCTAAAGTGAACCTTGCTGTGTTTGAATTATATGTATATGTATCAGTTAGAACAATAAATTCTTGTTCATTATAGTCTTTCATGTTATAATTTAAGTTTGTCTTGGTGTTTTATAAACTCTTAGTAAATATTTTGAAATTAATTCATTTTACCTCAAGGTTTAACTCAACAAATCCAGTAAAAACAAATGCTAAAGCTGAAAGGAAGCCACCAACAGCAATTCTCTGTAAAGGTCTGAAAAAAATATAAATTTATAAAATGATAGAGTTATTAAAAATAAATATTTACATATAATTATGGCACAAGTGATAATATTTAAATTTAACTATGGAAAATTGAGAATTTAAAAGTTCTACGTATTTTCTTTTCTTCCAGTATAAATAACAAATGAAAGGAAAACTATAGGAAATTTAGTTATTTATAAATATTTGACATTAGAATAATGTATTGCATGATCTTCGTAAATTCTGCATTGGATCAGTAAACAGTAACATTTAATATTTTAATTATATTTCAAAACTGGGATTGCTTTAATTCAGACATGGAAAAGTATACCACACATTCAAGCAATTAAAAGAATTATCTGATATTTGTGTCTGTTAAAATATTTTTGCAAAATTACAGAACTCACTTTTTCAATAAATTGCATTTGGAGAATAATGGATATACAATGTAATCAAACACTGGAATCAGCACTATTATTAAGAATGCATTCATTACTTGCATTTGGTCTGGCTTTATATGGTACCCCATCTGCAAGTAATTAGGTTTTTCTTATAAAATTTATTGTCACTAAAATCTTAATAAAAATATAATGAATTTTTTTCTGAAAAAAATAATATTGTAACATTTTTCTTAAATAATTCACATAAAATACATTATATTAATATTAAACTAAACTCAGTGGCTCAATTGCCCATGATGGCCAAGACCTACTGTGCCCATCTCAGTTTACATGACCTTGGAGGCACTGAGGTACATGAGCAGATGTTCCAATCAGGTGGTTAGTCTGACGCAAAACCCCCAGTGTTTAGCTCCCAAGCAAGTTTATCAACCCACTGAAGGATGAAAGGTTACCGACCTTGCCCTGCCCAGGGTTTGATCTACTGACCTGTGGCGTGGAAGTGCAATACGCTACCACTTAGCCATTGGGCTTCTATAAATATTATATCTGATTATAAATAAAAGTTATTTTGATTTATACCATATATATGCATATATTGAAGTACTTTTAATAAAACAGAATTAATATATATACCACTTGTCCATCCATTTTAGTAGCTTGTAAAGTCCAACTAGAGCCCTGAAATAGAATATTTGAATATTTAATCTCTTAACATTATAGAACTTTTTATAATGTTAATAGCCTTGAAATACAATATTTAAATATTTAATCTCTTAACATTATATAACTTTTTATAATGTTAAAACTTTTATCAGCAAAATTTACTCACTGTTTGGTCAAAAAGAGCCCAGAAAATAGGTACAGGAATAAAAATCCATAAGACACGAAGCAATGTTTTAATATCTTTAATTAAATCTTTCTGAAATATATAATTATAAATATCATTAATAATGATTAATTAAGTAAATAAATTTTAACTATATAAATAATAGCAATTAAACATGTACATATATAAATCACCAGTTATTGTGCATAATTAAATTGATATAAAACAAATGCATGTAGTAAAGATTGATTTCATAGATTTTGATGTGAATTAATTATTAATTTCATTCAAATTTATACTATTGTTATGATAATATTTATATTTAATATGATGATTTAAAATGCTTAAAAATAATATTTTAAAATCCATTTACTTACATCAAATTCATCATCAGCATAATCCAACCAGTGGCTTTTTTTCTTTTCCTTACTTTTTGATTTCCTTGATATAGCATGCTAAAAAATTTAAAAATCAATATTTTTTAATATTTTATGATTGAATAAATTAAATTTTTTATGAATGAATCATTAAAAGTTAATTTTATTTAATTTAAATTTTAAAAAATAAGTTTTTTCTGTTCTGTTAACACATTTTTATAATGCTTATCGGAACAGTAGTGTTTCTACTGAAAATTATTAAAACATTTCACAAGAATAGTAAAAAGTTAGTATCTGTATTATTATAAACATCAAAACATTTCTAAAAACAATTTTAACATCCAATAAAATTTAATATTATTAAGTTTTGAAAATGGAATTATTTTCCATAAGTTACGAAATGCATCTATATAAATTAAATTTAAATATGATTTAAATTTAAAAACCTATTTTATTTTACACTTATCTTAAATTCCAGTTTAAAAACAATATTCAACATTTCAATAACGATGAATATATTGTGAGTACATTGTGAGCAAATAAAAAAAAATTAAATAATAATAATAGTTTTTAAAAATAATATCAATGAAATGTTAAAACAAATTCGTTTCGAACAAATCTTTATTATATATATATATAAACTTTAACTGTATCAATTATTTATTTTAACCTACTAATAAGAAAATTTTAGTATAACTCCTTAAGCAAATTTCAATATTTTTGCATTATTTATAATTGCTCCTATGTTCTAATGATACATCAAATGTTCATATGCTGAACCGGTTCAAATAATTGCTCAAAACAGATTTCGGCCCTTTTGTACTATCACAACAATGCCAACGTTCAGGATAACTCGCCAAGTTGGCAACCCAGATTTCGCATGTGTCGTACGCACTGAATTGACAACGATGTGCTTCGTTTATATAATGTAGCCAATATGGCTGCGATACTACGTAAGTACCTTAATTTCATCAAAATAGGAACTGCAATATTAACAGAATGTTCATAAAAAGTTTACAATGCATACTAATATTTAATGATTTTTCGTTCACTGTGAAAAATAAAGAGAATATTTCATATTTTATAAAAAATCTCTTGGAATTTATTTTTTTTCCCGAAAGTTTTAGTATGAGAGTAAGTGTTTTGCAGTTCCAAAGTAAAGCCATTTTAAACCAAATAAAATATTAGTAAAAGAATTAATAAAAACAGAATACATACACATATGCATTTAAATACAGATGCAAATATATTTCCTTCAGCTGGTTTTATTTTGTATAGAGGTTTGCCAATCAGAAACAAAACTAAAAAATTAGAAATAGAAAAAAAAGAACAATATTTAACTAAAGAATTAACATGATTTATGCAGAAAATACAACATTTTAAATAAATTAGAAAACATTCAGTTCTCTCTCTTATACATTATAGCGGCCTTTGAGAAATAACTTTTACATTATTTAATATGTATTACTGACTCTGTGTATATTTTTTATTGTTATATACTTTTAAGTTTCCGATTCTTGACTAAAGAGTGCTGAATAATGTGTGATAATTATAATATATGCAATTATGAGGTTTCAGAAGATATTATAATTTAATCTTTTTCATCAAATCCGTTGTTATACATTCCATTCGTAAAATTCGTAATGAATTTTGTACAAAGTGAAAATATAACATTAATTTAAATTTTCACAAAAGTTATTTAAAATGAGACTTGCGAAAAATAAATCAACTTATAAGCAAAAAATAAATAAATAAACCCATCGACACCAGGAAAGAAGAACGCGAGGATGTTGAATACATTGAAACATGATTTTGCCTAATTTATCACAATCAAAATTCAATAAAACGCTATACAAATACTGCCAAACGATCGCATATCCTTTTCTTTCAAACCGCTATAATCATGTCTGCAAAACAAGGCTCAGTTCGTTTGCTTTTCGCAAGGCCGCTATAAGTAAGTATAGTAGAGTCCCGAAAGGCACTCGATATCTCGGCAGTCCCGATAACTCGACAGCAGCCTTGCAGGTTAAAAAAAAAAAAAAAAACCCACGTTCAGACCCGTTTCAGAACGATAACGAAAAAGACATTATGTCCAATGCAGAAATTATTGCTGGTGTCACAGTTAATGAAAAAATGCCGGAAAATGACATTCACGCGTTGAGGACTCCATACAAACTCCAAAAATATTATATTTTCAGACACAAAAGACTGTCGGAACCGTCCTTCAGTACATTGAACAAGGTGCGTCGGTAATAAAAAACTCACTGTTTTTTTTGTCTTCGTGATAAAGCAACAAAACGCAGGGTGCAGTACGGAAGACAACAAAACATTTAGCATTTCTTTAAAAAAAAATGGCCAGTTTTTGAAAAGTCGGCTACGTAATTTTCTAGTAGTATAAATGCTGCATGCCTTCATAAAGTACGTACTTTTCCTTTAAGGGTATTTGGTCAGTTTATTTCCAGTTGTATTCTCAAGCAAAGAATATGTACAAGTGCAGTACACTTTTTTCTGAGGAAACACTCGAACTTAATTATTTTCAATCCCATTCTCAATCACACGGCATTTTCATTCGGCCACGCTTCAGTCTATATTAGGCCGAGTTTTCGGGGCTCTACTGTATTAAATTTTCAACGTAGGGCAACAAGAACATTAAAAAAGTGCTACCATCATTTAAACTATGGTTAAAACATACAAGTGTACAAATTTATTTTATATTTTGTTAACATAGACGAGAAAAGATTATAAATATTATTTGGAATCATTATAAAAAATATTAAAATTAATTATAAATTTTATTTCACTAAAATTGCGACTTTTTTAAAACCGAAAACCGTCTCATTTTTATATATATATATATATTTTTTTTTTGGTAAGACTTCTATAAAACGTATTTGGAATAAGATTAAAACTATTGAAGCATTTTTATCCTGAAGATTGGATAAAAACATTGGATTTATAAATTTTATCTAAAAAAAATGCATACAAACGGAAAAAAAAGATTCCTAAAAAAATAACGTTACAAAAATATATTGTTAAGTAACATTAAAATATGAAAACCTGAAAATAAAATTGTAACATACTTAAATGTAGATGTATTTGGATTTCTCATGTCACTAGATCCCTAAATTGAAAACTTCTCGCCAATAATTCAGGAAAAGTTCAAAGTCGTTTAATTTATTGCATCGCACTTCGAAACTACTCGAGGGCTATTTGTGATGCACCCAGGGACACGTCTTGAGGCCCTGGGCCCCTACACAAATGTAGACCCCACCCATGACTTTTAAAAGTAGACAGTACATAACATACATTATCAAATATTCGTACAAACAATAAAACGAAACAAATAAATGTGCATGACTTACAATCGTACAAACCGGCTGGATGGACTGCCGCCTTTTGACTGAATAAGTAATGATGGTGGAGTAACTGTATGGGGTAGGCCTAGGCCTGTACGTGGACGACGGCTACCCCATTTATATATCACGTGATATCGTTCGAAATTCCTAGTTTTTCGGAGAATACGACCGGAAATAACATTTGACTGTTGAAATTATTCGAATTATGATCTTATTAAGGCTGAGTCGAGAACGAGGCCCATGTCTTAAGACGTCCCTGGATATACCCATTCTCCAAACTTCCACACAACGCGATGTAAAGATTGAACTTCGACAGATTTAACATGAATCAATCCCTCTGCCCCGTGGATCTGTTGTGGGCACGAGAACTCGAATCCACGAGTCGACAGAAGCAACATCACAAACGAGTTCGCGGCCATGACCACTGGACTACAGCGGCTACATATACAAAGCTAAATTTACGATTAACATACAGCTTCTCTACTCCTACATTTACGAACGTAAAAATAAACAAAAAGAGTACTACATTGACACTATCAAAGTTTGAGAATTCATGCAGTACGTGCATTGTGGTACATACGTGTTTTTAATATTATACTTCCATAAATCTTAAAAAGTTTTTATAACCAGTTAGAAAAAAAATAGTGTTGAAAAATATAATTTCAGCATGTGTTTTGTTCAACATAGGTTGAATTCCTCCTCGAACTCTGTCGAGGAGACACTGCATTTTATTATCATTCTAGTTATGACGTGTCTTCTTAGGGCCTTTTCACACATATACGTATTTGGAGCGATTTTCCTTGAAAGCAACCATTCTGAGCAATTTCTACCTAGTTGCCATAGTAACGGCTTTGATCAACTTTTCCTAGAGTGCTGAAAGAATTGCTCGAAATACAAAGTGCTTGAAATTCTAGCCATTAGGGTTCTTTGGCTTTCTGAGTCATAACAAGATGGCAGTCTCTGCTTCGTCAAACGCATCAGAAATGGAGTATAGTATTTTTACGGTGTATAAGATTTTAAACAGAATGGTACTCTATTTCTGTTTAGGAACCGTCATTATATATAAAAGCGCGAGCGGAGTTAAAGAATATTGGATGTTCGTTTTCCGAAACAGAAAAATCGATGAGTAACATTTCAATGTGAATTCTTTGCTGACTCAGAGCGTATCATTTTGTTTACGACAACCCTTCACAATCACAGCTTCTGGAAAAGTTTTTCGAAACGGTTGTTCGAAATATGCGTGTGTGATAAAGCCTTTAGAAATCTAAAAAACGAATCATTTGAGAAAAATTATCTGGTACGGTATATTTTCATTAAGGGGGTTTTTCGAATCTGGAGCTGATAGTCAGATTCAAATGAAATCTAGAACATTTATAACTAATAACCTGATTAGTTTAGTTATGATAGAAAAAGAAATACCATAACTCACAGCAAAATTTTCAATTATGTTTAATGAAATTAATTTATTAAACCGTAAAAAGTTCCATCTGAGCCCTTTCCATCAATTCTAGTTTAGTCCGACTGAGAGCTACAGTTTCTAAACATGTCTCATTTTTGAACGACAAAGTATTAAATTTTATTAAGGTGGACAAAATGCTCTGAAGTTGAACACTGAACATTTTGTTCGGTTTCAAACAAAAGAATCACTTACTTATAGCTACTAACATCAATGCAGCAGGAATACCATATGCCAAAGGGTAACAAGAATCACTTCCCAAACAATGCACATCCGCTAAAATATTTAAAAAGCGAGTATAATATAAAAATATTGCTAAAAAATATTTAATAAGACAAAATTGCTATTTTAAGAGATTAATAATGTAAAACGTTTCAAGGATCTTTTCATTTTATATAAAAAATTATTCTAATCAAATTTAGTTTATAATCATTATTGATAGAAATAATTAAAAAAATGTGGCATGGAAAGAACTGACATTTCTGATACTGAATCGTTATGTAAGTATTCAAAGAATTGGAAAAATTTTCATTGTTTTTTTCTAAAATATTATTTATTCCAATTAATCCAGTCTTGTTTTATATTCAAGCAAAATAAATTTAAACACCATTTAAGAAATGGTTTATAGATTTATTTTTAAGTACTTATTTATATATTTTTGGACAACATGAAATACATTAGATTCATCTGAAAGTTCTGTGCATTTTTAAAATAAGATAAAATATATTTTCAACACACATGGATTAATATTTATTAAATACAATAATTTGTATCGTTACTTAAGACCCTTTTCCAACGTGATCACCTCATAACCGAATTTGAGCATCAATGAAAAATACTATAATTTGGCAGGCCATTAGAGAAGCAATATGATGAAGTTGTCAAATCCATTGGAAAGTTAAATTCTGCTATGAGTTCTAGGCAAATGAACAATTTAGATAAAGCACTGAAGAAAATACTTTTTTTCAACAGGAAGTAAACCACAGATCACCATCATATCCACATACTGTTTTGCCAGAATCCGAAAATTATCATACCCACATACTCCCCCCGCTCTAGCACCACTCGATTACCATTCATTTAACTTCCTCTAAACATTTTTGAAGGGTGTAAAATTCCAAAATTTAGTAGTGTCAACCAAATATTGCTCAAGATTTCTGCAAATACATTACTTTTTACAGAAATTGATTCCACAAATCACAATTACGTTGGAAAGAATTCATACCAACGAGGAAAATTATATAATTCAGAAAACAATAAGTGCATAGAAAATATATTTGATTTCATTTCCAAAATGTATAGAAGCTATAATATTTCCCGAGAGAAGAGTAGTTTATTTTACATGTTTAAAAATAATATTAATATATGCATATTTAATGTTATTATATTATAAAATTCTAAAATGTGATTACCATTCCATAAAAATTAAAATACATTTGATATCAATTCAAACTATTTAATTTTAATTAATATTTTGATTTATTATTTGTAAAATTTTTATTATAAGAAATAATTTCCTCAATTTAAATTAATTTTTTTCCCTTTTTAAAAAAGGCTTTTTAAAAAATATTTTTAAAAAAAATTTACACTTGTAAACAAATTATGTAATATCAAACTCATTTTTAAATGTACAAATATATATGCACAACAAACAAATATAGATTTTAAAAATATATATGCACACACAACTGAGATTTAAAAAAGTATTCGAAAATACCTCTTAAAATTGGAGTCAATATTGTTGATACTACACTTCCACCGTTTATAGCAAAGTAAAAAATTGAAAAGAATCTCTCGCATTCTTTTTTCTGTGAATAAAAATTCAGAAATATATAAAAATTATTTCTACTTAATTAAAGATATTTAAATATTACATACATGAATAAATAATTTTAAAATGCTCCTAAATCATGGGAGGAAACAACATTAGAAAATTCGACTTCGAAGAAAACTATTTTGTAACTATTTTTGAATTCTAAGAAAAATCAAATTCTAAAAATTCTATGAAACTTTTAAAATTTCAAAATGTTTGGAATGTACTCCTAATGTATTTTTTAAGTTTAAGAGATATACTTTTAATAAATTAAATTAATAAATTTATACTTTAATAGTTTTATTTCATCGTTAAAATTTTCGTGCCATCTCTTTCTAAACAATAATTATCAATTACATATAAATAATTCAGTTAAAACACTGTTTCCTCCCCAATATTGTACTGATATATTATTAATAGCGCCTAACAATTCGGAAAATTTTATATTTGTAAATACAAATCTTTTATTCAATTTTTTTCAATGCTGTTTTGAAGCAATTTTAAAATTGTTTGCAAGAATAGAATTATTAATTCAATAAACAACAATAAAAAAATATGAATTTTATTTTGTCGTTACTCATTTTAGTGTTACCGAATAATTAAAGATGTGATTTATTGGAAGTTATCAAAAGTTAATTCCAATTATGTATATAATGGATTAGAATGCAAACATTAAAAAAAGAAAGAGTTTTAATATAAATTCAAATATAATGTCTTCAAATTATAATAGTAAACTATGTTATTACTTGATTACTAGAAAACTGATCGCCACCAAATGCTGAAACACAAGGTTTTATTCCACCGGTTCCTACTCCAATAATTAAAAGCCCTAGTAACGAAACTCCCCTGAAAAAGTTTAAAAAAATAAATTAATTTTTTATTACACAAAAATTAAAATTTCATTTTACTATAATATCAAATCGAATTTAATGTATGGATTGTGTTTTCAAAAGAAATTTTTACAATTGCGATTTTCTAATAATAAAATACTAAAAAACACTAAATTTTTAACCTAGCGATGTAAACAATCGAACTAACTTTGAGCACTTTTATTTAAAAAGCAATTTAAATTCTTCCATTTTAAATACTAGATTGTAACATCCACTAAACAATTATAGGCTAATTTTCTTATTAAAATGCCTTTTTTAAAACTGCATTAATTTTAAAAGTTATAATAACAAAAGTAAATGATATAAAAAAACTTACTTCATAATATTCATTTCATTAGGTATACTCCCAACAGAAAGAATTATGTTTCCTATAGCATACACAATCGAAATATACAGGATAGTTCTAAAAAATAAATAAAAATTAGTATAAAACATTTTAGAGTTCTAAAAAGAAATTCTTATTTATACAAGATTTTTAACATTCTCCTCTTATCCGATAGTAAAATATTCATAATAAGAATTTCAGCTTTGATATAGCAATTAAATTTTAAAATAATTTTTTTTAAAAAAAATAGGAAAAACAGTCTTTTTTTACAAGTGTCGATTTTTTTTTTTTTTTTTTTTCATAAATGGAATTTAGTTGTTATCATTCATTTCTACATTTGAAAATTATTCAGAATATTCATTATACCCAATCTAATTAATTAGCGAATTTTAAATACCGTAAAAAATCCGGCGTATATCACGCACTTTTAACTTAACAAATAAAATCGAAATTTACAGGTGCGCGTAATACGCCGGGTATAAAAATGATAGCTTTAAAAATAAAAATAGAGATGATTATGGAAAAAAAATTAGACCTACATATATCGAGAAATATTGTTTATTTAAAAGTAATGACATTTGTTATGAACTTAAAGGGTTGTAGTTCTAAAAATATTCTAATTCTACTAAAGCTTGGAACAATAAACAACAGATTTAAAAACACATATGAGCATTTCACACATATATATTTCAGATACTTCGTAAAATAGGGAGTGCGCGTTGTACGGCGAATATACTAAAAAATTTTAAAATGCAACTTGAAAGTATGGGTGCGCACTACACGGAGGTACGCGCTATACGCCGGATTTTATGGTACAGTCAAATTCCTATAATTTCATTTATTATAAAATAATAATAGTGCTTCTCTCAATGTATAATATGCAAATTTTTGTGGTATACATATTTTCTCACTTCCCTTAAATATCAATAACACTTGTGAAAGCGTAGAAGACTTTAATTAAACATTTATCTTAGGCTTAATATATATATAGTTAGCTAAGGGTGATACAGGTAGTACGTATGCTATACTTTGATTTGTTTTTAGATCCTCACAGCCAATGTAATCTAGAAATCTCATCCATTTTTTAAAATAAAAAGTTTCTGAAAATTCTCAATGCTAAATTTAAAGACAACAAAGAAGGGAAAAAACAAAGAAAAAAATTATCTAATACTTCAGAAATGTATTATTTAGAGGGGGAAAAAAACCATAATCAGTAAAGAAAATAAATAAAACTTCGAATAACTTTGCGCACCAAAAATAGTTATGATGCATCTGTAATTTTCATAGAAAGTATTACGTGAAACTTTTACTTTAGGATGGTAGCCCTACATTTTGGAGTTATGCTAAATAGCTTTAAATCTAATGCTTGCAAAATAAAACCGTTTTAGGAAGGAACATCAAATATATATTAATTCTTTATATATAAAGATATCCACATTCATAATTTTGAATTTGCATCCACTATGTTTTCCCTACCGAAGTGAATAAAGCTATTAAGCTTACGATCTAGCCTAGCGTATTGGGAGTATCAGAAAATTGTCGGAATCAATCTTAGCCCAAGTAACTGGTCACCACGACCTTTCATTTACAATTACACACGTTAAGTTCCACTTACATTGACAGAGTATTATTCAAATGTAAATAGGATCCTCCGACATTGCGGGAGAAAAAAATTCTTGAAGTTGAAGTATTTTAAATAATAAACATTTTTAAGATGAGATACACTACAGGCCTTATCACATGTACACGTATTTGGAAAAAAAATTCCTTGAAAGCAACCAATTCCGAACAATTTCTACCTAGTGGTCATAACAACGGCTCCGAACAACTTTTTCCCAGTGAGCTGAACAAATTTTTCCCAGATAAAAGTTGCTTTAAATTCCAGCCAATGGGGATCTTTGGCGCCCTACGTCATAAACAAGATGGTGGTAAAGATGACAGCTTCGGCTTCGTCAAACGCATCAGATCTGGCGTATAATATTTTAACGGTGTATAATATTTTTTACAGAAAGAAATTCCATTTCTGTTTGCGCCCGTCAACAAAAGCACGAGCGATATAAAAGAAATAATATTGGATGTTCGTTTTCCGAAGCAGAAAAATCAACGAGTAATTTTTCAATGTGGAGATAGAGTGCAGCTGACATCAGAGCATGTCATTTTGTTTACAGCAACCCTTTATCCTCAGCTGCGTGAAAAATTCGGCGAAACGGTTGCTCCAAATATGCGTGTGTGATAGGGCCGGGCCTTAAGTCAGGACCGAACAAGGTATTAATCAAGGGAATACTGATTATTCCAGCAGATGATCAAAATAGATCAGTAAAATACACATTGATTTCATCTCAAATTGTTTCATTAAAAAAATTTAAAACACAAAAATTTAGCATTAGATATTTAACATTGAAAATATGGTCACTATTTGAATTTATAAGCAGACGAATAGTAAAACGTAACTACACTCAAAATATATTAGAAATTTATTTTTTTAAGTGCAAAAAATAAATAAATGAAAATATGTTACTTGAATTTTCCAAGATACGAGTCAGCCAAGATTGCGCCTAACAATGGTGTGAAGTATGAAAGCATAATGAATGAATGAAAGATTACGGTGGCTTTACTATCACTATACAGTAATTCCTCCGTGAGGTAAATTGTAAGGACAGCTGTAAATTTAAAAAGAATCCATTAACTGAAAGTAACAATGAAAAATATAACTAAATATAAATGTTTAATATATATACTAAATATTTTTTAGTTAAATTACTAAAATCAAATGATGAATGGAAAAATTAAGGTAATTTTAAACTAAAGAAATCTATCTGAATGAGATAACTTTGCTCGTAATTATTAACAAGTAACTAAGGCTATCGAAAATAATTGTTATAAAAGTACTGGTTGAAAAGAAGGGATAAAAGGACAGGGGGGGGGATCGTTAGTGTATCTTAGGTACGCATCTTCACCTAGTTTATCAAAGACATTAAATCCTATAAAACAAACGCTCTTAACTCTCTTGGGGCCGTTTTACTTTTTTTCATGGTTAAATTACTCAGGGGTTCTGCCTTTCAAGTAATAGTGAGACATTTTAAGACAAACATTCCAACTTTCATCGTGTTTAATTTATGTAGACTAGTAATCTTCAAACTGTGTTCCACAGAACTCTGGGGTTCCATAAGGCATACCCAGGGGTTCCACAATTCACAATAAAAAATTCGAGAAGAAATAAATACTCGTATATATGCAAAATGGATTCCCGTTCACAATGAAGTTTGTATAGTGACATGTATCTCTAAGGTTCATCCCTCCTATTTATTAAAACTGAAAATTCTTTTATATATAATAACTTCATTTTCCAATACTTTTTAAGCTTTATTATAATATAATAAACGTTTTATCTTTATATATGTACTTCCCATTAGATTGTGAATATTCTATTGTTTACTATCTCTGGTTCCACGAGATAATTTTAGACTTATTAGCACAATGCCTTACAAAAGTAAAAAGTTTTCAAATGGAAAATGAATCTTTTTGCATTTGTGGGGGAAAAAACACCTATAATGAGGGAGAAGAAACAACTTATCAGCATACCAACAGATTCGATGTTAAAATCTAAACTTAAGCAAGAACAGCTTCTAGATTTTAGATTGCAAATTCATGAAAAATACACGGGATTTCTCACACAGCTATAAATATTTTAATGCCAGTCAGAACATTGTGCTGAAATTAATTTTGCAACGTAAATGGCTACAAAGGCAAAGTATAAAAACAAACTAAACTCAGAATATGTAATGTGATTGCATTTGACCTAGACTTCGACAGTTTGTGAGGAAAAATTAAGCAAACACATATCCCAGTTATTAAATATAATACATATGGATAGGTGACACTTGGATCACACATTAATATTATTAATGAGTAAATTTAATTTAAAAATTAGAATAGAATTTTTTAATAATAAATGCAATACTTTTTATATAATTGCCTGTACATAAATTGCCTATATATAACATGCTGATCTACTTTATATATTATTTTGAGATATATTCTTCAAAGTATGTGTATGAAATGGGGCTCTGCGAAAACACTTTCTAGTTCTAGGGGTTCTACGAAAACATCTTCAAATTCTAGGGGTTCCGTGAGTTGAAAAAGTTTGAAGACCACTGATGAAGACTAAATAGGTGTTTCAATTAATGGATTGTCTATTTGCGTCGCACTTTCAAGCAACACGAGAGCTATTGATGACAGACTTTGTAATTTTGGTCAAATGACGAGAATACACCTGTGAGTTGTTTCTCCATTCTAAAACCTTCCACACTGGACCACACCTCACCTAAATCTCTACAGATTTAACATGTATCAGCCCCTCCACACGACAGGCCTTTACAGGCATCAGGATTTGATATAAACAACGCTGGCCACAAGTTCATGACTATGATCATTCTTCAACCACGCT
Source organism: Trichonephila clavata (assembly GCA_019973975.1). Lineage (NCBI taxonomy): Eukaryota > Metazoa > Arthropoda > Arachnida > Araneae > Nephilidae > Trichonephila > Trichonephila clavata. The sequence goes on from BMAO01002317.1 coordinate 96,249, forward strand.
CATTGAAAACATTTTTAAAGTTAATCTCAAATAAGGAGACTTCAAGCTATAATTTTCCCACGAGAATTTTGCAAAAGAAAATTAAAAGTTCCCAAGAAGCAAAGAAAACGTACTTATATATTCATTGATTTTAGAGTTTTAAGAAACAGAGTTAGGTATAATCGCGATACAATTTGAAATTTAAAAATATTCATTTATATTAATGCACAACATTTTAAATTTCTTTTACATTTAATTTAAGTAGAATAAAAGTAGAACTTACTACGCATGCCATAATAGCAAAATCTTTCACATAACTCATTTCCGAGAATGAAAAATACCGCTTTGGGATACTTTTCTTTTTCTTGATTTTCTCCCTGTAAAGTGAAAAAAAAAATAGTAAAATAAAAATTTTTGTACATTCGCAAATTATTAGGTTAAAGCAACAAAAATGGTTAAAAAAAATTTAAGTTTGCTTGTGTGTCCACAGATAATTTCAAGAGATTATATATTTTTAAATGCAGTTGCATGTGCAAAAATTATACAAATCAATTAAAACAAACAGCTTATTTTTAAAATAAAAAGTCCTACTATAAAAAATGGTCATTTTTTTCCTCTTCTTTTTGTAAATTTATATCATGTTTAAAAATTTGATTCCCGACAATATTCCAAAATTTTCCCGATTCTGTTTACCTCCCTCAATATATCAAGAAAGAAAATTAACACGAGTGTACCATGTCTATATACCTTCAATTTGTAACAATCAGATCTCTGTTTATAAAATAAAAAGAGAGAAATGAGTCCCTCCCTCTCAAACGAATGGTATAAATGTAACCTATTTTTACAATCTGATTGTAAATAAAGTTTCCCGCCACCGTTAATAATGTATGCGCAAAACAGTTTGCGCTGGTGTGTCATCTCATATTTTGTCAGACGATTTTTGGTATTTGAAAGAGACTTGCCTTAAAGCAGATTTCATATTGTGTCATGAAATCTGTAAAAAAAAACGTCGTTTTTATTGAGTACAAGGTGTCTGTGTGAAAGGAACTATCACACTACTATATTAGAATCTCATTTAATTCCAGTTCTGTTGCAAAAAGTCAGCTACAGAAGGTCATCGAATCTTTTGTATAGCTTTGGGTATTACTATTGTAACTGTAGGAGTTTGATGCCGAAAGGCATCTCTGGCAAGCCAACTGATGTTGATTAGGTTCTCCTGTGAGAATTTGTGGAAAATCAGAATTCAAGCATTCGAGAGTTTTTTAAGGAGTTGGATGTAAGTGCCGCGTCCATTAGTCGCAGCTATATCTTGTTGTAGAATGGTTATCGGGGCACTTTGATCTGGTTAGGTCCTAATCCCCAATCTTAAGGGTATTGTTGAGCTTTACTGATAGAGCTTGCCACGATTATTGGGGGGAATAGCAAAATTAATAAGCCATATCTTGTCAGTGTTATTTCTTGATTCAGCACAGAACGTCCAAAATAAAGTTGATCTGGTTTTGGACTCGCGGCCACACCGTGTTTCTGGGAAGGCTTTAAAAAATTACCAAAATATTGGCAAAAAATCATAGATTTGGGAGGTAATTACTAACCGCGCTAAAAATACTGCTTGTGTATGGTTTTTTTTTCTAACTTTATTAAGATTTTTTTTTCTTTGCGGAAAACTTTCGTTATAACCCGATATTATATATATATATAGTATCTTTAACATGGATAGTGTTTCCCTTTCAGTATCTTAATCCTTTCAAGACTAAAGGAAACATTTTCCCCATTTAAAATTGGTGATTGTCGTATTTAATTTTAATCTTATTTGCATTGTCTAGACAGAATGTCAAAATAAGGCGTATGCTGAACGCAATTACGTAAACGGGAACTTTTAGAAGAAAAAAAAATTGTCAAATCAATTGGCACCAATGACAAAACATTCGCTGGCTGTTTTCTTACTTTTATTATTCATTTCAGCTTATTGTGTCGTGTAATGATATATTATTAATTTATTTTCTCACATGTTTTATGTAGTTCGGTTATTATAATTTTATGCGATAATAAAGTATATTTGACAAATGCCTGATAAAACTACAAACTGATTCAAATTGAATTGACACATAGATTAAAAAAAACTACATTGTTGTGTATTTTTCTTATGATTTTTACTTATTTTACGTCTAAAGAAACTAAAATTAACACTTCCATATAATATTTACTTTCAACAACTTTATGGTCCAGTAAGGGTTAAATTTTAAAGTTACTAATATATTCACACAACATTGTTTTTTACGTTTAGACATGAAACTGTGTGCCTAATATGATTATAACTACGATAATTCCCACATTAGATTATATTATCATAAAATGTAACTAATTATTTCTATAAAAAATAATTGCATTTAACAAAAACTGAAACCTATTTGGTCGAATATTTAACAAATTGTATTCAACATAAATATTCTCGACTGACTGATTGTTTATTAGTATCGCACTTTGAAACTAAACGAGGACTGTTGGCGACGGACCCCATATTTTGAAGCACGATCGAAACTAACGAGGACAATCCCCTTAGTTGGCACCTCACTATTCATACTATATATCACGCCAACGCGAGGACTTGTACCTTGATAGGTTTAAAGTGTATCAGCCCTTCTAAACGTAGGGTGTTGTGTGTGTCTGGTAACACTCACTCACCACCAGTCACTAAACTCTGAATCCACGCATGTGTGTGGAAAGTATGCTTCTTTGTTTTGTATCAGTGGTAGAAAAAAAGATGTATTGAAAAGCTATACCGTAAATTTAGTCTCTAGTATGTAATCTAACTTTTATTAATTAATGTTCTGTCTCTATTCGCGTGTAGTGTAGTTGCAGTATTATGTCAAATTAAAATAAAAATACAGGCTTCTTGGGTATCTATTTTCATTTGAAGACTTTGTTTACAGCATCGCTTGAACCCAGACTGACTGAATCGACGTTCTATGCATAAGGATAACAGATAAGTAAAGTGTTCCTTATTATAAGTGTAGAACATTTATTTTTGATTTAGCAAAAGGCAATATTGATTGGTTTTTTGCGACAGAGGGTCATTAGTGGCACTAGGTTTAAAATTTATCACCACAAGATAAATTCTAATCCATTGCAATGCTTTACGAAACATTTGACCAGAGAAGTTTAATTAGTTATTCGTACAAGGAAGAGCATGCAGAATTTTCATCTTTTCCTTACTCAAAACTCGTCAGTCATGTCCTTGTGTAAGAGCATGTTTCATTTTTACTGAACCTTTACGACAACGCTCGCTTGAACAATACAAAACTAGTCACGTGCAGTGATAAAATACTCAAGTAATTGCAAAACAGTTCTGATGCAAATAGGAAGGCCACAAATGCACATAAGTTTAATTTTTTATATTAATTCCAGTATTAGCTATAAATTTCAATATCATCATTACCTGGCAAAAGGATTCTGAATAACAAGAATTCTTGTAAAATAGCATGAAATTTTAAGACGAATTAATCCTAGATTATTATGGTGAATGAGGTAATGGTTTTCTATAAAATAACTCTTACAAAATAACGTTATATTTAAAGGAAAAATTTTCTAACGTTTGAGGAACTAAAATAAAACTACCCTCCACCACCAATTTTTTTAAAATTTACTCATCGATGAATTTTTTTTTTCCATGCAAAATCAAAATTTAGGTCAAATTATTGATTTACAGTAATTGCGAAAAAATGCCATTTTATTTGTTTAAATAATTACGTTGTATGTTTAAGTGAAAACATGAGCAAAACAGTATTGGCGTTACCATGATTTAACATTATTTTTGCATAACTTTCCCACTTCCATTTATACTCTAAAAGAAACACAATTCTTAATATTGTTTTAAATTTGCAGAAAAATCAAATATTTTTCAGGTTAAATTTTCTCGAAGAAATTTTTTAATAGAAATAGATTCTTTCTCTCATTTTATTCAACTATTATACGTCACCTTTTCGTTATTTTATACTTCATAAAAAACTATTTCTTTTACCTTAAATCCAGTAACTAATATAATGATTTTTGTGATGCAATTGTATTTCTCTACTTATCAGAACATTAATATTCTATTTACCTTTTAAAAATTGTTTGATGTTTCAAAACTACGTTTTGTAAGTAGAAATTTGAAAAAGTGTCTTCAAAATGATCATTAATAATTTCAAAGGAAAACAATCCATTAATACAACGGTTCCTAAACTTCCGATCGCCACGGTCCTCCATATGTATCAGCCTGACGTCGCGGACCCCTCAAGATTTTAAAACCCCATTCTGACTCCCAACATGAATGATTAAATTCTTCCTCAATAATCCTATAAGACTTCCTCTGCTACTTATACAGACTTAAAACGTTGTAGTAAAGGCTTAATAGCTGGAAACAACAACAGGAACAAAAAAATAGAAATAATATTCTTGATCAAAATACATGTTCTAATACAGTTCTTTTTATTTTATTTTTACTAGGGAGCAATTTAGTGATCTAGTCTAGAATGTCCCATATTTCAATTTTTCTATTATGCCTTTCTGTCTATAAAGAGGGAAGTATTAACTTTAAATGACACTTTCGCGGACCTCCTAGAAAAACGCGGGGGCCCCCAAAGGGTCCTCAGAGCACAGTTTAAGAACGGCTGCCTTAATATATTTGAGTAATTTCAAAATTAATTTTTAGAGATGAATTCGTAGAAGGAAATGGAGAAGGGGGGAATGTGTACGGAAGGGTCAAAAAGAATTAAGAATTCTTTTCCCACTGAAATATAAGCAGAAAATAGGCTCAATCTTTGTACAAGACAATATCTCACGAGTAAAACATGGATTCAGGTTTTAAAAATTATTGGAATTGTGAAAGACTTTAAAAAGAGTGTGAATAATAATAATAAAAAAAACATTTAAATTTCAAAATATCTGAAAATAAAATTATCACATAACTTCCTTTTCACTGTACTTGTTAGCACCGCTCTAATCAACGGATTTATAGCAACTGTTGACCTATTTTTAACATTTTTATTGGAGTGGAACAATTGAGATATCTTACTTTCTGAAGAGAAAAAAAAGGCCCTTTAACGAAAAATCATGAAAAGTAACAAAAATGAAAACAAAGACGTGATATCTTCTTAAAAATAATGCAAGAGTATTTTCAGTATTTTAATAAAGGATTTTCAGTCCTATTTTAATGAAAATGAATATGTAATCACAAAGAAGGGGTAATAAGTTATCATTAAAAGCTTTGTTCCACTTTGATTTACGGTTTTACGTTGAACGTACACAACCCAAATAATAACAAATGATAAGAAAAATTACACAATATGTTGTTTCCCCGGATGTTTTCGTTTATCAATTTCACTATCTCTGCTATGCAACTGTGTTTAGTCTCAAAAATCAATATATTAGAAAGGGGGTAAATACATTTTACAAAATAATTTTTAAAAACAGCATTTTTTATAAGAATAACTAAAAGATAATTTTAAAAAATTCTATCAACCTTTATTATTATTAACAAGGATGTTGACAAATCTTTAACTAAGGCTAAATATTTTCCCTTTCTTAAATATTCAAGTACTTAAGTTGTTTTTAAATACTAAAAACTCATTATTGCATATTTAAACACAAATCTTACTAATAAATTTATTTCAAAACTAAGTTGATTCATTGTACATTCTTATTTAAAAAGCAAAAACATATTTCTCTCCAACTAAAATAAGTTACTAAAGATCAGCGTACATGAATAGTCAACGATTTTAATTACCGTAAAATCCGGCGTATAACTCGCACCTATACTTTAAAGCTGCATTTTTTAATTTTTAGGTGTATTCACCGTATAATGTGCACCCCCTTTTTTACGAAGAAATCTTACATGTTAGTATATAATGCTCTTATATTATGAAGTCATTTATTCGAGGTACTATCCAGACTTATGAAAAATAGTATGCCTTTAGAACTATAACTCTTTTATTTCATAAGGCATGACATGTCTTTTAAATAAATAATATTTCGATATGTGTAGAAGTAAATTTTATTTATGCCCATCTCTCTCTTTTGTTATTTTTAAAAGCTATCGTTTTTATACCCAGCGTATAACGTGAAACCCTTAAATTTCGATCGTATTTTTTGTGTTAAAAGTGAGCCGGATAGATATTTTTTGTGTACGCCGGATTTTACGGTAATATTATCGCATGAGAGATTTTTTTTTCGTAAAGAATATTGAGAAATTTATAGCTTCAATACTAAGTAAATTTATTACGAATCTGCGAATGAAAAATGATGAGCAAAAATATAACTTCAAACTATGAATATTCCTCTTTCCCCACATTAGTAAATCGATCCCCATCAATTTATTTATTTTAATATCACCCAGAAATGAAATTAATATTAAAATTTACACTGAACAATATAACCACACAGTTAAATACATAAAAGATTCATCTAGCACAAAAAGATATATTTCTTTGTTTCATTTATGTATAAAACTACAACTTGTTTTATAACAGCATCATGATGTTAGCATACGTCATACTTTACTGCTCACCCATATATCACGATATCAAACTAAATTACCTTTATAGCCAGCTCATATACCGTTTGTTGACACATAATGGATACACACACAAAGCTATTGTTCTGATGACTGAGAAAGGCTTGAACTGTCACTATTTCTTACTGCATTGATAAATATTCTAATGTATACCCATTCTTCTATTAATTACAGTTAATGAGGTTGCTCTCAATAATCGATATCGATTAACAAGTAATAAAAGATTCAAGAACTAATCAAAAAGAGAGGTGTAACTAGTTTTCATCAGTTTGATTCGATAACGTATTTAAAATATATTCACATGTTAAATTTTTAAGTAGTACATGAATGATTCAAATATTTTTCAAATACAGAAAATATTGAAAGTATCCACAAGAAACTACCTTATTTATTCGAATCTAGGCTACCCTTTTTTCCATTATTAATGTTACTGAAAATCGGATGCAGCTTAGAATCGAAGGTGGAAAAATTCGTTGGATGGGGAAAATTGAACATGATATTGACGGTTAAAGCAATTATAGGTCCATGTATGTATTTAAAAGTCTCTAATACTGGCAAAATAAATCAATTATTCACTTCTTATTAGTTCTCATTTGAATCTTTATTTTTATTTAACACTAACTTTTTATTTTATTACAGAAACTTCTTAAGAAATCGGGGTGAGGCTTAGAAAATCGATGAATATGGTAATAATAAAGTAAGTAATTGAAAATATCAAGTAATATATCTATATAAATTTTTAAAAGGAATTTGCAGGTTAAGAAAAATTATAAATTTCTATTCATCCATTCATTTGAAATATTATAGAAAGTTATTATTTAAAGAATTAAATTATTTAAAGATTTTTCAAATTTCTCTAACATCCAATTTAAAAAAAATAGTTAAAAAAACTGAACATTTCAATAAGTTTGAAAAACGAAAATTTTTCAATGTAAAAAAAAACATATAAAAGTTATTCTCTTAAACTAAACACAAAACTCGAGCTAATCAAAACAGTTTATGTTAACCCCAACATTTTTAACATTATTTCTTGATTACATCAATAAAATATAAATTTATAGAAAAACTATATATATATTTGATGTATAGTTAAAATTTATTGCGAAAAAAATGGTTATTCACAAGCTCAAAAATACTTATTTTTCAGAATATTAATTATATTTAACGTAAAACTACTATGTCATTGATTTAAAAAACAAACAAATATACCTACCACTTTTTGTATATCCATCGCTTATGGAAAAACGTTTCAAGAAAACGGGGACAAAAATCAGAATTTGGAATATTTAATTTCAAGAACGAGAAAAATTCTCTGCTTAAGTTTACGACAGGTTTGCGTAAAGAGAAGACCTTTGTCTATATATAATATAAAATACCTCCTGCAAAGACTATTGCGCTGGGATTTGTAAATGAAAAATTATCGACAAGCTATCGCAAGTAAGAAACTTCAACAGATGTTGTCTGTACAGGTATATAAACTATGTAGGTATCAATAAAGAGATGAATCGGCATTTTCTAAAACTTTTATCAAAATACATTCTTGTAGAGGTAATCCCAAGTATTTTTTATATCATTTTATATTTACATGTAATAAGTACTAGTAGAAGAAATAAGCACTTCACAAAGTCAAGCAGCTTTATCACAAAGTAAATACATCTTACGAATGAACCTCTTTTAGTAGCGAACGAATACTTTCTGTCTGAATGGAATAGAAACTATTTGCAGTTCAAGGTATAATTTCAGAGTAGAGTATTTTACTAGACACTTGAAAATAGAATCAGAACTTTACCTGTACCTTGTTTCAATTGTGATTATTGACTCTGACGGCATCAGAATAACAATATATTCAGCATTTTTATCAAACAATTTCACGTGATTTTTTTTTTTATTCATTTTGAAAATG
>BMAO01002318.1:0-38495 GCA_019973975.1 Trichonephila clavata
AATAATCTAACATACCTAAACACTAATCTTCACTATTTAACAATCTCCTTAAGCAATCTCTAACAGCTTAAAAAGTTATATTTCATTTCTTAAAGAAGTAAATAGAAGGAAATGTTTTATGTCGAGCCATTTAGAGTGCTAAAATATTTTTATGTATAATTAGAAGTAAACATACTGGAAATTAACGAAAAATAATTTTTGTGTATACAAAATTCTACGAATAAAAAAAACTTGGTAAAATTTTTTTAAAAAAGTTTAATAGTACAATCGCTTAAATGTAATCGTCGTAAAGTTAATGTAATCTTCTTCAGGGGTGTAAACTTTCTCTACAGGGCTTGAAAATATAAACAATATTCAAATATTTATAACTCTTTGAAAATTAAAATTAAATAATTCGAATCTTTTACACATTATTCATAAAGGAATAGGGCTTCAGAAAAGTGTAAAATGTTTAAAATATAATCATAATTTTAAAAATTATAAGCATAAAAGAAAATAAGAAATATTAATTAAGCTTTACTTTGCGCATACTATTTTCTAAAATAGTAGCTTTAATTACTAGCAATAAGTTTATTGATAAAGTTAAATGTATCCTTATTACACTGTAGTATTAAATAAATAGAATAAAAATTATATTTTTTAAGAAATAAAAAAAATTACATTTTCAAAACTTTTTTTTAAATTTCAATATTTTTCAAATATTTTGAAATACAAAAGATATATTATTCTTAAATTAGTACGGTTTAAAGAGTATGATACATTTTATAATTTTATAAATTTTTATACATCAAAGGCTACTATTTCAGAAAATAGCGTGCGCAACGCAAAAATTACTTAATATTTATTACAAAATTATTTCTTATTTTCATATGCTTATAATTTTTTAAATTTTGATAAAATTTTCAAACATTTTATACTTTTTTGAAATCATAATCTTTGTAAATAATGTGTAAGAGATTCGAATTATTTAATTTAAATTTAAAAGAAGTATACCTGTTTCAGAAAATTGTTTATATTTTTCACCCTCGAGACAAATTTAACACCCCTGAGACCCCTTAAGTCAATGTAATCGTCGTAAAGATAAATGCATTGGATATTGGAGTCTAAAAAACACACAAAACCTAATTATATTAAATATATTTGATTCGGAAACCCCTTTTTTCGTTAATCATAAATTATTAAACAAACAATATAAAGATAAAAAAAAGTTGCTGTCTATGTTTCATTACAAAATGACAATTTTGTATTCAGGCAATTCGCCTTGGTTGTCAAGAGATTTAAACAACTCCAGAGTTATGAATGCAAAAAAGAAAAAAAAATATTCGATAGCAACCCCATGTGTGGTCGTTACTTTTCTTCCTCATAGAGAGAAAAATGCGTAGACCTCTGTCTGAAAGTATATTTTTTATTTTGTTAGCCATTGCTATTTTTAAGATCAGCACTACAATATTTTTCTTCTGCGTGTAAATCGTGTTTTAGCTCTTTAAGGTATCTGACTACCCTAAAATTGTGTATTTTGCTCAAATTGATAGATTTGCTTAAGATTTAATTTTATAGACCATCTTATATTAGCTTTATAAAAATACCAAGCTTATTATTTTCCGTTCACTAGAACAAAAACTACAAGTGTTTTAGTAAAAGCAGATGCCATTACTTTTAGCAAGATGACGTACTTGAAAACGCGTTTTACTCGAGAAATGTGTTTTTTTTTAAAAATGCTCAAAGGGGGGACAGCGATTGCTAAAAAAGTTTTTGAAAATAATTAACTGAAATTTTTTTGTGTATGTTCTGCATAATAGTAGAAGTGTTTTTTTAACCTTTGAATTTATCAATCACTGTTTTATTACAAAATTTGCGGTCCCTTATGTGAATATAATCACTGTTTTTTAAGCAATTTCATGTAATAACTAAGATAATGTGCTCTAGTTTTTGTACAAATTAAAATATATCTTATCCTGAAGGTCATTTAAAAAATGAATAACATCGCAACACATCAGAATTGAAAATTTGTTTTATAAACTTTTGGTACAGAATGGGCCCCATTTATGTAATTTTTTTTTGTAACTTTTTACTCGTTTTTTCCCATTTTAGAAATAATAATTTCTTTTTCCTCTTCTTAATTTTAGCATATTTTTCTTAAAATGTACTAAACAATCTAAAACCACAAAAATATCCCCATGTCTCCCCTTTTTTTCGAAAAAAAGTTGTCGCAAGTTGCCGGATGCCTTAAGGAGGAAAATTGATGGATCATTTTTTTACTGACTTGTATGCATCATGTTGGTAAAAATATTTGTTTAAAAATGCAAATTTTGAAATGCAGGAATAAAAAAAAATATAGTTTCAATACGGTAAATTTTATTTATGTATCAATGAAGAGCATGTAATATTGTGTAAGATTAACTAATCATCTGTTTCAAAACTTTGAAAAAAAATTTATAAATAGCTAAAAATAATTCTGTTCCAATCAATCATTTATTTAAAGCGTGTAAAAATAAGTTAAAAATCATATTTTTCTTGCTAAATATTTTTTCACAATCTTGCCAATTTGTATCGAAATATTTGCTTCAAAATATCGTTCAATGTAAAACAAACTGACGTTTGTTGTAGTCTTGTAAATTGAATAAAGAACAATCTTCATGTTTGAAGATTAATAGAATTGTTAAGAAAGACAAAAGATGACTTAAATACTTTCAGCCGTTAAATTTTAATTCTGACTATGTCCTCGTGTTCAAAATTTGATAATATACAGTTTAATTCATGCTTGTCTAAAATGTAGCCCACGGGCCATATGCGGTCCAAAACCTTTTAAAAAGCGGACCAAACACAAATTATGAAAATATTTCAATTTACACATTTTTATTTAAAAAAATTAATGTATGCTTAAAATTTGCAAAATAGGCTGCATTAATTTTCAATTTAATTGAAGAGTTTCAAAGAAAATTTCAAGATTTTCGAAAAAACGAAGAGTATTTCAATAAATTTTCTATAATAAATAGAAAAAAAAAGAAATAAATTATCTTCAAATTTTCAAATGGAATGCATTGAACTGCAAAGTGACATTCAACTGAAAGAAAATTAGGGAATGTTTCTATACTGGAGTTTTATAAAAATTAAATCTACACCATGCGATAAATATCATCATTTTCACACTCATACTTTATTAATGTCTTCAGCTTTTGGCAGTACTTATATTTGTGAACAGTTATTTTCCAAGAACGAAGCATACAAAAATAGGACAAAAATCACTGACAAACATCTTGGAAATGTATAAAGAATTGCAACTTCGTCTATTGAACCCGATATCGATTTGCTTGTTCAACACAAACGCAAATTCATTCATCTCATTCACTAGATTTTTTTCCCCAATCTTTATAATATCCATACTAAATGAAGCGAAACTTTTACAAATTCAAAATAAATGTGTACCTATTCATGTCTAATTCAAATTTTTTAAAAATATAATGAAAAATAAGCTAATTTATTTTAATAAAACTACATAGAGTTAATTTTTATTTCAATTTCTTAAAAAAAAGGTTGTATGTGCGGCCCAGAAAAAAAAATTATTTTTGCAATGCGGCCCACAAGCGGTCATAGTAAAGACACCTATGGTCTAATTGAATTTACTCTTTATTTCCGAATTCATAAGTTGTTCTTTTTTTTAAAAAAAATTGAGCTAACTTATAATATATTGAAATGAAAAACTGGTTTTTCTAAACATGAATTTTAATATATTTATCATTATTATACTTTTTGGAAGCTGAATTCTCAGATAGAGACCACAAGCATAAGGTAGGGACCACAAAATTGAAATCATTAAAATGTATTTCAGACCACGAATTGATGTCATAAACAACCCTTACAACATTACACCATAAGTTTCATTACAATATTCATTTTTAGAGAAGCTTGGTTTGGAGGAAATATAGATTTAATCGAACTCATTATCCCGTGAGAGTTAAAAATGCAACGAAATCAATCTCTTTACTAAGTACTTGCTTACAAGTCTCATTGGGAGAAGAGCCTCCTTTTGTTTCTACCCACGTAGATCATGATCCTAAAACGGATGGCTTCAAGACGCTCAATTGTAATTCCTACGAGATGTTGTACGTGCTTATTGATTGCTTAAAAGCAGATTACAATAATGTTCAAGATCTGTTTTTGGCAGTTTGCCGATATTACCAATGAAAATACCATATTTCACTAGAACTACTCGAGGAAGTTTAAGCTGATAAAGCTAGTTTTAGAGTTGCTTTAAAGAGGTTATAATAATTTGGATAAAAGAAAAAGTTTAAGAAAACACACAGACAAAAAATGTATTTTATTCAAAATATCTTCAGTCATTGTGAATTATCATAAATTATTCCAAGTAAATGTATAACGTTTGCATTATTTATCTCGATTCTTTATAAAATGAAGTCTCCAACTTCAAGAAAAATTGCTAACAATAACAATATACATTTTTATAAAACTTCTATTAAACTGTTATATTTTCATTTATGATGAGTGAAAAATAAACTGAATTTTTCAGTAAATCTTGTATGCACATTAATAAACCTAGAGATACATGCTGTTTTCTTTGGGTTGTTTATAACTGCAAAATTTTTGTTCTGGTCTCCAGTGCACACGTGCGTTACCCACTACTTAAATTCCATCTAGCGACGCTTTAAGGTATCCGACTACCCTAAAATTGGGAATTTTGCCAAAAATTGACACAAATTTTTCTTATGATTTTATTTTATAGGCCATCTTATTAGCTTTATAAAAATACCAAGTGTATTATTTTTCGTTCACTGGAACAGAAACGACAAGTGTTTTAGTAAAAGCAGATGCCATTGCTTTAAGCAAAATGTCATACTTTAAAACGCGTTTTACTCGAAATGGGTGTTCTTTTTAAAATACTCAAACGGGGCCAGCGATTGCTCAAAAAATTTTGAGAATAATTTACTGAAATTTTTTGTGTACGTTTTGTTTAATCCTAGAAGTGTTAAACCTTCAGATTTATCGATCACTGTTTTATTACAAAATTTACAGCCCCCTTTGTGAATATAACCACTGTTTTTTAAGCAGTTTCATGTACTAACAAAGATAAATTGCTTTAGTTTTTGAAAAAAATTAAATATCTCTTATCCCCTCTGAGGTCATCTCAAAAATTAATAACATAGAAACACATCAGAATTGAAAAATTAAAAATCTGTTTATAAACTTTTGGTACAGAATGGGCCGCGTTTATGTTATTTTTTAATGTTTACGCATTTTTTCCCATTTTAGTAATAATAATTTCTTTTTCTATTCTTAATTTAAAATGTACTAAGCAAATCTAAAAACAACAAAAAAATCCCTATATCTCCATTTTTTTTAAAAGCAGTCGCAAGTAGTCGGATAACTTAAGACATTTTAAGGGTCAGCGGCTCTGTGCAAAAGTGCGTCTCTCCTGAGATCCTTTTGAATACGTAGTCAAATACTCGTACAAATGGTAATCCGTAACAAATAAATGTGCATGACTCACGATCTCACAAACCTACTCGATCAACTGCTCCGTTCGACTAAATGAGCAACAAGGGTGTATGATGATCTGCTAAGGCTTAGAAGGGGATAACGAACTTGACATATTAATGCTATCTTTCCACTGTTTCCAGTTGGTATAGTTTGAAGTTCCAAGTTTTTCGAAGAATATATCCGAGAGTAACATCCGGCGATTAAAATTATTCGGATCGTGGATTTTATTGAGACCGAGTCGACAATAACACGAGGGCCTGGGCCCATGGCCCAGTTGGCTCCTGGCTTAAGACTTCCCTGTTTCCGCCTATTTTCTATTTTGCATGTAAATCGGTGCCTTTCAAACTGTGGGGCTCACCCCCCTAGGAGGGGAGGGCATGATAACTCTACAAGGGGGGCGCGAGCCTATTGAAAAGTCGAATACAAAATATTATTTAAGGTGCCTGACTAGTGCAAAATCATCAATTTTAATGAAAATGACAAAAAAAAATTTTATTTGATATTTTTAATAATTGAATTTTCTTCTTTCTAAAAATACCTTACTTTTGCTTGTACTCCAATTATTTACGAAGTTATAGCAGTTTTTATGTCAAGTGAGAACAACGAAAATGAACCGGAAGTTAGAAATCGAAACCGGAAGTGCTTTGAATTTGAAAGATTTTTACTCTTTTTTGAAGTTTTATTGAGTTTATTAATAAAATATTAATTTTGGTAATCTTAAAACTGAATATGGTGATATTTTTTTAAAATTTATTTAATAGTTTTTAGTAAAATTTGGCAACAATTTTACAGGTTTGTTGTTATATTTTGATTTGTTTATGTTCTAGCGATTCGATTCTTCGCTCCTCATTTAACTTATTATTTTGATATATTTTATAAAAAAACTGTCTTTTTAAAGACAAAATATTGATTAATTATGGCTAAATCAAGATCTGGAAGGTCTAAGAAGCACCGATTTACTGGAAATCGTTATACCATTCGTGCTACTATTAATGAGAATGATGAAACATCTGAGCTCAATTCTACTGAATCCGCTAGTGCCAAAAAATTGGTATCAAGCCATACAAGTTTGGAAATTTTCTCAGAAAGGTTGTTTGAAACTTATGAAGACAATAGAATTGTCAGTTTGACAACTTTGATTTCATTGTTTGCTATAGTTTGCTGCCCTGATTGTTATTCTCAGGGCTTGGAACTTATAGAAAACTCTGTCATAGGATTATGTTCACATATGAACCTAAAGTGCAAAAACTGCTCCTTCTTTAAAGGTTTCCCTATGACAGAGAAGATGAAAGGTTCTTGTCTGATAAACTCTTCAATTGTTTTGGGGCTAAGGATAATTGGGAAAGGATTTTCAGCTGGCAAAAAGTTATGCGCTTTCCTGGGTTTACCTTTCCTATAAAACTTGCTTTCCGCAATCAAGAAAGGAAACTGTTGAAAGCAACTGAACGCGTTGCTCAAGAAAACATCAACGCTGCACTAAGTGAAATCAAAGGCTCAAATAGTTTCACTAAATGTGGAATATCTATTGATGGTACTTGGCAACGCTGAGGCTACTCATCTTTGAATGGGTGTATAAGTGCCATATCAGTTGACACCGGTAAAATTTTAGACATTGAAGTTATGACGCAATATTGCCACATATGCGCGAAAGGCAATAACCAATCATCGAAACATGTATGTTCGAACTATAAAGGTTCCTCTGGGAACATGGAGGTTGTTGGAGCCTACCGTATATTTGAGAGATCAAATGTAAGGGATGTGCAGTACAATGAATACTACGGAGATGGAGACTCAAAAGGATATGAAGCTGTTAAAAACTTTTATGGAATTAATACAGTAACCAAACTCGAGTGTATAGGCCATGTACAGAAACGTGTAGGGGGGCGGTTGCGTCAATTAAAAAAAACGATGAAAGGTTTAGGAGGGAAAAATAAATTAACTGATAAATTAATTGACAGAATCCAGAACTATTATGGAATAGCTATTCGAAGCAATGTAGGTAATCTACAAAAGATGATGAGTTGTGTAATAGCTGCATTTTTCCACTGTGTATCTGGAAAAAACAATTCTTTGCATGGACAGTGTCCTGAATGATCTGAGAGTTGGTGTCGTTACCAAAGGGCAAAAGCAGCTGGGAGTCCTCTCAAAGAAAATAAGCTAGGATTTCCTAACAAAATTATAAACCAAATAAAACCTACATATCTAAAACTGTGTAATGAAACGTTGTTGAAAAAATGTCTTCATGGTAAGACACAAAATTGTAACGAAAGTTATAACAACATTTTGTGGAATATTGTTCCCAAAAATATATTTATTGGACTGCAAACATTTCGTTTGGGTGCATTATTAGCTCTGATACTTTTTAATTCTGGTGATGCTGGTATATTATCAGTGATTCGAAATGTAAATGGTTCCCTTCCTGAAAGTGTTGTTCAAGAGTTAGTTAAATTTGATAAACAACGGATTTCAACATCTTTAAGACACTCTTCACCGATTGCAAAATTGTCGCGAAAAAAAAGAAAAGCAGCAAGGAAAACAAAAAGTACTAAGAATGAAAAAACAGAAGGCTTAGTATATTCATATGGAGGGTTTTAAAGTACTTCTTTGCATGATTTTTATTTCTAATTTATGATAACCTTTGTGATAAACAATGTTTTTTAAGAGCTTTTTCGTGAATGTTTACGAGTAAAACAACACAAATATATTTTGTATTAAATATTTCTTAACTTCTAAAATAATATGGTAGAATATATATTTGTTTTTCTATGTAAAATATTTTTATTTTTTAATGCAATAAGGTTTTTTTAAAGTGCATTTTATATGTCTAATCTGTAGTTCGTAAACTATGTACTTAGACTTTAAGAAAAAGCTTTTTGACACTATAAAATTGTTAAAAATATTAAAAGATAAAAGTTTGAAGAAAGTATATAATATTCATAATTGCTTTGAAAAGGTTTGTTTTTTTTATATAGAGAGGTTTTAGGTTTTTTTTAGCAGTATAGTTTTTTAAATTTTGAATTTTAAATCTTTAAATGCATTTTTCTCTGAAACAGCTTTTTTGATATTTTACAACACGGTAAGCATGATATCTCAAAAAGTTCTGTATATAATTGTTTGAAATTTTGTATCATGGTTCATTATTATAGTATGTATGCTGAGATGTAGGGATTAAGAAAAAACAGCATGTTTACCTTTTTTATAATTTTTTTTCTGCGTGATAAATGTGAAATTTTTGAAAAATTTGCATTGCGTGCACTTTTTGACCTCTAGTTCAGTAATAAATTAAAATTTTCAAAGATATTAGGTCAGTTCATTAGTAACTGTTTTCTGAGTAAAATTATATGGGTTTTTTAAAATTTTATGCATTAGAATTTATTTTACTATGTTTAACGTAACGTGCAAATAACGTCTAATTTAAACCTAAAATTGGCCATATTTAAAAAAAATACACTGAAAGAATTTTTTTTTTTGCTATTTTTATTAGTTTTCATTTATAAGCAAACAAAAAATGAGTTTAAAAGTAAATTTTCAGCAAAATTTCAAAAAAATGTCTCCGCAACTAGTCAGGCACCTTAAGGAAATTTTTAATTTATGGAAGGAAAACAAACAAAATACATTCTTACATAATAAAAAAAGAAAATTCACATTTATATTGATATAATAAATTTATAAATGTGTAGTAATGTACAATCTGTTTTATAATTAGTTTAAGGTATCCGAACACGTTGAAAATGACCAAATTCAGTCAAGACAGATATATTTGTTTTTTATTTTATTGAATAGAGTTATCTTTTGACTTCACGAAACATACTTTATTTTGTTTCTGCACTACCTAGAGGCCAAGTTACAATCAATTTTATAAAGTTAGAAAAATCGGAAGTGGGTTTTTGATCTACCAGAAGTGGGCATTTAAATTGCTCAAAATCTATCATGGCGAGTCTGATAACTCAAAATATTATGAATGTATTTCTATAAAACTTTTTAAACCTGATATTTACGTTATTTTCTAGAGCATGTGCTAAAATATTTCTTATTGTATGAATACTTTTTGAGTTACGGCTTGTTATTTAAATAATGGTCTCATAAAAAATGTAACATTTGTTATAATGTTTACTCAATCAGCTCTAAAATTTTCAAATTTTAATAAAAAATTAAACTTTTAGTACATTTTCTAGATAAACGCATCTAATTTGTTTTCGTAATACTTTTACTAATATATGTTTATTACTTTTTTCTCTAACTCCTTTCAAGTTTTTCAAAAATATTGCTAAAATTTCACTTAAAATTGTGATTTTTGTAAAATTTAGGTAATTTATTTTAAATTTTGATAGTTAAATAGTAATATTTATTGGTATTGAGTCCTAAAAGAGCATTTATAATGTTTTAGTATACTATTTTGTTAAAAAGTACTCCGAACGTGTTCGGATACCTTAACAAACCTAAGAACAAGTTTAATAATTACCAGTGACCTCATGGGCTTGTCATATATAAAATTATAACCAAAAATTAATATTTATCTGGATAATTTTCCCGGTTTGCAATTAATCCATTTTCTGCCTATTTAAAGTTCTGTGATTCCCTCCCCAAGGTCACTGTTTTCCGCTTGGGTGCGCGTATGTGATGTATTGGGGGGGGGGATAAATAAGCAAATCCTCTGAGCATTTATATTGTCAAGGTCCTTTTATTGCATTCCAAAGCCTTCGGAATGATTTTATGTATAGCAGTGCACATAAAATATCGTACTTTGGAAAGACGCATATATACGTCCGTGGCAATAATAGCTTTGGTTTAGCGAAACGTTTATATACGTCGGTGGCACTTAAGAGGTTAAAGTCGTATTGTAACTTTAGAATATTGAATTCAATATATTGTTATTGTATGGGAAGGGGGGGGGGGCGTGATGAAAATTATGATTGAATATTGGGTCGCAAACAGTAAAAGTTTGAGAAGCACTGATGTAAATACTTCCGTATTTATTTTGTCGTCCCTTACTCTGAGCACTTTTGTAAGCTGTTGATACGTAAAACTGGAATTGGTTTTAATCACATCACTATTTTCAATTAATCAATATTTATATTTGGTGATTTATCTTAACTGGTGTCGTTTTCTAGAGATCCACCCCTGTCCAAAAAAAATTAAAAACATTTCTCGGTCATTTTTGATGTTTAACGTATTTCCTCCAAACTCAGAACAGATTGTTTATACAGCTTCCATAGTTTTAATCCTAAATTTAAATTCAACAAGCAAACACGCATGTATTATTCTATGTTTCACAGCAATATTATGTTTTTAAGGCTTTAAATTAAATTTTTAAATTACATAAAGTGAAGAGCTCGAGATTCAGTCCATAAAACTAAAGTAAAACACATGTTAACGTAACGAAAAAATAATTTTTAGCATTTCCTCCAATAGCAAAAAAAAAAAATCCTGAGAATTATATATATATATATATAATGCGCATTATAAAAACGATAAAATTTCTTGGTTGTACCTAATGTATATATATGTGTGTATATGTATATATTGAGATCATAAGCGAATAAAAGCATGATATTAGAACATTTTTTTTCTGGTGCTTGGCATGTATATACATACAGTTGAACCCCAATTTAATGAATTCATTGAGACTGAATATTTTTTTCGTTTATTCGGGGCTATTCATAAAATCGGGATAAAAAAAATACAATTTTTTTTGCACTTACCTTTTGGATATCCAAAATAAACAACTACACAAAAAATAGCCATAGTTAGAAATTGCAACTTTTTATTCAGCAGCTAAAAATGCTATTGGTGTATTTTATTGCGCTCCAGTTAAATGGAAATTTTAAAATACTAACAAAAAATGTTTGACAATCTTTTTGATTCCTGACTATCGAAAAAGTTATTTTTCGACTTTATGCAGAGAAGAAAATTCTGCGTCATTTATACATCCTGCTGCATAAGTGCTGAAAAATGCGACTTAGGATTCGTAGTCGGAAAGGAACTCAGTCGGAAGTAGGGGAAACCCGATGTATAAATTGGTGTTCTAAATATTGTGCTATTTCAGATGATTTTAGACTAAAAATAAAACTATTTTTCGACAATATCGATAGTTCGCGTAAAAAATGCAAACACATATCCCAGTTATTAAATATAATGCAATGATAAATAACTCCAGGAGCACGAGTTAATGAGTAAATTACTTTAATAGATTATGTTAAAAAATTTCAATAAAAAAGCAGTATTATTTAATTGCTTTTACTTAAAGTACCGGGGCTTTTTTTCGGGGGGAGAGACTCCTGAAACATCTTATAGTTTCAAGGGTTTGTGAGTTGACAAAGTTTGAAGATCACTAGTCTTGTAAGTGTTCATTATATTACAGAGCCATCTGCACGTGGATAAGCTGAACTACAACTAACTCAACGTAGGTTTCCAATAAAAAAAAATCTCCCACCTTTTTACTCAGGAGTTCTTTGTTTTCTTATTAATGGGGAGAAGACTGGTTAGACTGCATCATGTTTGCTCGATTAATATATCGGTTTCCCTGTCTTAAGTTAGAAAAAATATGGCTCCGTTACTTGAAAAAAGAAAATGGTTAAAAAGAAGACTTGGAATATAAGACTAAAGTTCTACACTGTTGAATAAAAAGAGTTTTCAAATAAAAAAAGCAGAAAAAATTTAAACAGTTTTAAAAAACTTAAACAATATTTTTTTTTTGTTGAAAAAAAGGGAGGGGTACTAGAATACAGACTTTAGATGAACCAGATTTCCTTTATTGATATCGGTTGAAATAGTCACAGAGTGGAAAAAATTACTCTCTAGAACAGTGATTCCCAAAGTGGTCTATATACACCCCCAGGGGTCTATGACGACCTCCAAGGGGTCTACGTCAGCTGAAAATTAATTTGGGGGTCCATGAGGTGTATGTGATACTGGCTCTCGTCAAACTGGATCGTGACTTTAAAAGAAAATTTATAATTAAGTGTAAACCAAATTTTACCTATTTAACAGATTTATTCACTAAATTTAATGAGGTTAATTTGCATTTACAAGGTGACAACATAAATTTTATTAAAACAAGAACCATATCAACTTTTTTTCCCCTTGATTTAAGCTGAAGAAGTATAATACTGAAGGTCCCAAATTTTCTAAATTTGTCACAGACAATCTATCAGAACGTTTTAATCTACGTTCAACACTTAAATGCCTTTTATTCAGATTTTGAAAAGTGGTTTGAGAATGCTTTGACTATGTCAATACTACAGTAGGCAATGAATTCATATGGTCATATTGAAGAAAAATGTCACATTACAATAGGAACTAATAAGCCCTAACGAAGAACTTAAAGTTTAGAAACAGATGCCAACAATTTTGGCTTTAAAAAGTCAAACCTGTTGTTTTTCCCGACTTATGGAATATCGTGAGGAAGTTTTTCATTGCTTTTCCTAGAGTGAAGGAGTTTCAGGGCGGTCGCCTAACTCGAAAAAAAAATAAAATAAAGAAAAAAACTGGATACTACTATCAGAGGAGATTTAAAATTAAACCAGACAAGATTGATACCAAATGTTGAAATTTTATTATGGTAGTGCTAGAGATTCATCCCTCCCAATAAAATAATTGTAGCTGAACAGTGGGACGCTAATATTCACTCACTCACCCTATAAAATAATTTGTTTGTTGTTTAGTTAGTTTATTAAACAGTTTTATTTATAAATTTTAATTTAATTAATTAACATATGCTTTTTAAATTTTAAACACTATAGTTCATTACAGTTAGAAATTTAGTTATTTTAAAGTAGGAGTAGTAGTACCAGCTGTTAAAAAGAATTTAAGCTGATAAATTTGCAAAAATTCAATATTAATTCAGCAAGGGTCTACCCCAAACCGAAAAACATGTCAAGGAATCTACGAGACAAAAAAATTTGGTAACCTCTGCTCTAGAACATCGGTTCTTAAACTTTCGATCGCCACGGCCCCCCTTGGTGTCTCAGCGTGACATCACGGATTCCAAGATTCTGAACATCCCTCCCCGAGATACTTTGAACAAAATACAAATTCTATTTGAGTTTTTTCATTGGGGACTGTTTAGTGATCTAGTCTAGTATGGCACATCTTTCAAATTTTCCACTAGGCCTGTCAGAGTCTGTGAAAGAGGGAAATTACAACGTTACAGGAGAGACTTTGAGAACCCCCTTGAAAGGCGCTGCGTACCCCCAGGGGTCTACGGATCAGAGTTTAAGAACTGCTGTGTGCTCTAGAGCATTCAACTCATATTATGTCGACATTTCATTCGAGATAAATAAGTGTTTGATGGGTCATGTTAAACATACAAATTCATATAATGATTTTTAAAAATTAATTAATTATTTTTTTTTCTTTGTGATTTTTGAAACTAAATACACACAACTGTGAGCAGTTTTTTTTTTTTTTTTTACATAGAATTCATGTGCAGAAAACGATGTATGTGTATGAGATTGTATATGTTTTCGATAAAAGTAATAAATATTTTATTTTAAATATTTAGGTTGGAAAGGCACGTTTTAAAATATTTAAATAAAATCGACAAGAAGCAAGTCAAGTTAAAACCAGCCATAGAAAATACAAGCATAAATAAAACAAAAAATCAAGAACTGTAAATTCTATAACATAAACGTTGTTAGTTATATGTTTGAAAATTATACTTCAGATTTGAAAAATCATGTGTTCATTTTCTAATTCTTTCAACTTCGGTCAAAATTGAAAAAATTAGGAAAAAAAATTTGAAAATGTTTAAATTTGAAAAAAATTGGAGAAAAGAGACTCATTCAAGTATCACGAGATCTCCGGAACAATTAGATTTACAGACTTGAGACATTTGGAAAGCATGCTTCTTTTGTTACGTACATGCCAGCTAAGAACCAGTTTTGCCGAAAATCGTTTCCCAATGTGAGTAAAAGATAATTATATTTCCGTTTTATCCATTTCAGATCAAAAAGGGAGGGCTACATAAGAATGTTTTCGCATACATTTGAAAGCTCAATACTGGGACTTCAATATTAATAACTACATAAAAGCAGTATATAATCGTAAATCATCAGGAAACACCCAGTGAAGCGGTTGAGTAATGCTTCTCTAGTAAAAAAAAAAAAAAAACATATCCAAACATAGTTTTATAAAAACCTTGTGATTATTACAAAGTAATGAATTTGTATGGAATTATGGCAAGATATTCCTATAGTTTTTAAAAAATAATTTTACGAAAATGCTTTAATTTGCTTGATTCTATAGGTATTTCGGCATGGACAAGAGTACATTTTTAGGTGATGTCATTACTTTAAGCACTATTTATGACATCTCAAAAATTATTTTCATATACTTTTCTTTTAAGTCCACGCCTTAAGTTACCAGTTGTGATCAGGCAAAAAAGGAAGGAGGGGGATTAGAACATTCCCCTCATATCCCTTGATTATTTTTTCTCATTGATTATAATCCTATGTATATAGTACCAATGGCTAACGGATAACATTTGGGCCCAGGGCCGATCCTAGCAGGTGTGCAGCGCGTGCACCGCACACGGGCGGCCAAACCAAGGGGCGGCCGCAGGCCGTATATGGTTCTTTAAACCAAACAAAATTTGTTTCGAATTTCTCAAAATAAAACTTATAATAAACTGAATAAATATGATGAATTTTGAATAGTTATTGAAAAATCAAGTCCGGATAATACAGCATAGTTTAAGAAAAATAGAACGTTAGTGCCTAGTGTGTTGGCCGATTGTCCATAAATGTCTACTCTTTATAAACATCCATCAGATAGCAAAATTAATGTTGGTGCCAACAATACCGCATTAAAAAAAGGTTTTTTTTTTCGTTTAACAGCGGCACTGGATCGATGTAGAATAAAAGCATCTCAAAAAGGATTTTTGCGAAAGTTGTGCTTTACGGAAATATTATTACGGTTAATTCAATAATGTTTAAATTCAATAAGAATTTTGGGAAATTAAAAGTTTTGAATTTAATAATAACCTTCAATTACTTTAGAAAAACAAAAGAGGGGAAAGAAGTGATTTTTGCCTATGGTTTTATAACGCTTATAAACAATACTCGTTTTCCTTTTTAGTGAGTTATACCTCTATCAAAGGTAGTTTCTTGTAGTTTTATTTGTATTAAGTTATAAGAGAGAAAAAATCTTGCAGCTTCTTTTGACTTTTGAGTAAATGATTTTCATTGCAAAGCCTGTATGAAAAACTTCAATATTCACATAGAATGACAATGTTCGCGATCTAAATTTAATTTTATATTGTAGGAACTTAATGGTACTTTTAGTACTATGTTAAAAAAATGCTAGTTTTATGCGTTTTTTTAAAGTCCTAATTGCAACTAGATGCCATATAATCAAAGAGGCGAATCAAGCGA
The DNA here is from genome assembly GCA_019973975.1 of Trichonephila clavata. Lineage (NCBI taxonomy): Eukaryota > Metazoa > Arthropoda > Arachnida > Araneae > Nephilidae > Trichonephila > Trichonephila clavata. Next base: position 15,870 of record BMAO01002318.1, read on the forward strand.
TTCACAGCATAGCCCTAAAAATAGAAATAAAAGAAAACTTATATTATAAAAGCTAATCCTGATCTATATATCTCTTCCCTCTTACATGTATACTCCTAGTTAGAGAGTAATTTCATATAATCTAATCCCCTTATATATATGTATATATATAGCTCCTTACCGTGTTTACTATTTTCTCTATGTTAGCAGCAGGGGCAGTTCTAGGGCCGAGGAAATTGGACCCGTATCCAAGGTGGCAAATTTTAGGGGCGGCATTTGGATCGAATTTGAAAAATACTTTTTTTTTTGTTACAAAAAAATTGGAATGAAAATATTTCTTAAAATATTATTTATAGTTTGGAAACCTGGTACCTTATTTAAATACCTGGAATTTTATTTTAAATTGAATTGAAATGTAAAATTTGTAAAATCTAGTAAAATTTGTAATTATATTTTTTTAAAAAAATAATAATTACACTGCATGACGATTTGTTGTAGCAAATATATGGGCCCCCGACGTCAGGATACAGGTACAAACGATTATCTATTGTATATGGTATTACTACGTTAAGGGTGATAAATGTGCATAAAACAATATTTTGCTTAGAGCAGCGTTCGGCAATTGCAGTTCTTCAAAACTCTGCTTTAATGTAGAATTAAAAATTATGTTTGTTAAAAAGCTATTGTTCACTTCTCTAATTTATAAATATCTCTATAAAAATAATTGAATTTTCATGCCCATTTAAATATTTGACTGGCTTTCTGGCAGAATTTATTGTTAAATATGTATTTGATTTATATTCTTTGCATTTCCAGTTATATATTTGTATCTAGCAATATGAATCTGGTATTTCATTTCATGTATCTTATTTTCTTATTCTGTACTGTGTACGTTTTAAGTCAGTTTTCTTAGGTGTTGAACCTTGAAGGGGTTGAGTCTGGTGTGTACATAAATCATGAAATTTGATATGTTTTATTATTATTTTCTTCTGTAACTTTCTCCTCAAACCGAGTGGGTCACAAAGGGCATTCTTTCTCGGATGTCCGGGTGTCGGCTAACATAAAGGGGACAGAGGCAATAAGACTTTTCGGAAGATAGCGAGCCACAGGAGATGTTTTATTTTAGTCTTGAATGTTGCTATTTGAATTTAAAATTAAGGCTTGAATCTCTACCCCCAACAGACACATTTTCGAAAAGAATGGCCTGCTGAAATTGGCACAATTCAATTTCTTACATTTAGTTCGTTTGAAATAGCAATCGGTAATTATGTTTTTAATTTTGAATTAAGACAAAGTTATATACAAATTCTTCCTGTTCGAATAAGGCACAATTAATATTGCTACAGGTCTCTTTGAATATGGATCTTATATATTTACCTCTTATATTAAGAGACATATTTATATATAAGTGACACTAAAAAAAATTCTTAGTTCTCTTTTATAAAATTTTAAGATTTCTATGACGTTTGTGTTTTTCTTTGAATAAGTTAAATATAGTGCAGCCCTAATAAATAAATGTAATTTAACAGAGAAATAAAATATTGCAATATTGTCTGTTCTATGCTTTGATTTAGAGTCAAAACAGAATATGTAATAAAACAATTGCAACTCGTGGGGGCGCGTTTTCTTTGGGTTTACATAAGAAATAAAAATGTTAACTTAGGTGGACACAATGTACAGGCTTTTAAAAAGATCCGTACAACGGAATATTTTCAATAAATTTTTGTAAGTACAAGATTTTATTGCTCATTTCAAACATTTATACAGCAAATTAAAAAAAACTGTGGCTAAGCTATTTATTTAAAGATTAATACGATTTTAATTTTAATTAAATTAATTTGCTTAGCCTTAAATAACAAAATACCCAACGTCTGGTTTGGTGGGTTTAAACCTCTGGCTCTAGGACATATTGTGTCAAACACAAGGCTCCTTATTGGAAGGTACAACTATATTCTTACCCTATTAAGTAAAGTATTAAGGAATATTTATTCTATTTGCCTTTATAAAAAGGTGGCCTTCATACCTATAAAAATAATACATTTAGTTTAAAAAAATCTTTTTTGTTAATATATGCGTATACATTTATGTGTAATAAATAAATTCACTTAAGTGCATAACGATTTTAACTGAAAGGATTTCCCAGTTAAAAGAAAACTTGCTAGTTTTAATGTCAATGAAACTGCTTTGTATATACGAATCCACAGCGAAAATCAAGAGTACATGGTTTGTAAAATTTCATCTTTGGATTAAATCGGAATAATATTAATTGATGCTAATTGTTTTTTGTAAGACAGCTTCCACTTCCAGAACGAGACATGCACATCCTTCATTATTGTTCCCGGTATTAAAAAAAAATGAGGTTTATTTGTCTTGTTTATTGTAAATTTTTAGTTTTTCTCTGAACCATAAAATATATATGAATCATTTTTCTGAATCATCATGTTAAATCAATGTAACACACGTGTTTTTAGATTGCACCCCCCCCCCTCCTCCCTTTTTTACATATGAAGAGAAATTTTGTCATATTGTGTTGCAAATATAAATATATTCTTATAAGTAATTGTTTTATTGCTGATAGTATGGAAAATTCTTTCGGAATATTTAAAGTTTGCGAATTAGGTCAATACTAGGTTAGTTATTTCAATGTGTACTTTCTTTTTTAATTTAAAGAGAGATAAATTTAGTGGAATTCTTATAAATTTGTTTTCTTTTTTCATTTGTTGCCCACACACGTGTTAATATTTAAATGTTATCGAAAATATCCCGAAATGACATTTTTTGAGGAAGCTAAAAGACAGAATTTTATTGGAATGAGAAATGTAATGCATTTTTTATTATTATAATAACCATTAAAATACTCTAAACATATAAACTGCACAGGATCGTGGCACGAATTAAAGACGAGAGTGGAAAAAAATTGTACTATTGACGCGGAACAACAAAATGTATACAATTGACAGAAAAAAGCGATGGCGCGCCATCATTGAGAAAGAATATATGTTTGCTCAAGACAATTGTTAGCCAGTCAAAATTTGGCATTCAGAGGAACCAGTACGAAGTTGAGATAAAGGTAATTTTTTAAATTCAGTATAGATGTTGGCCAAATTTGATCCAGTTATTTCAGAACACCTTAAAAATGTTGAGTAAATGCAAAAATAGCAAAACACATATTCCACACATCTTAGAGCAGCATTTTCAAAATGAAATAATTACTATTTTTGCTGAATCTATTTGTAATGAGATAACACGCATTATCAAAAAGTAAATATTACACTATAATTCTTGACTCTACACTAGATATTAGTCACACAGAACAAATAAAGTTTGATATTAGATGCGTGAGCACTACTGATGGTAAAGTATATATTTTAAAAAAATTTCTAGGAGTTTTTAGGAATACTACACGCAAAGTCTTTCAGATATGGACACATTCTCTATTGAATCCGAATTCTCTGAAAAAATTGATTTCACCAAAATTATTAACAAATTTGCTTCTCAGAAAGCCAGAAAAATTATTTTATAATTAATTTTTCTTAGAAATTTTTCTAGAGAAGGACTGACTTAGGTACTTTTTGTTTCACGAGATTTATGCTTTATTTTTTATTAGATTATATTTTCTGAGTAAATACTGTCGTTTTGATTTTCTAATTGTAAAATACCTATTTTTATTTCAATGGTTATATTTTTGCTTGTTTATTATTTTGTTAAAGTATTTTGTCGTGATCATAACCCATTAGCTGACCAAAAAATAAAGTTTTGCCCTCCAAATTTCATTTGCATTTTTATTAATGTTTTCTCTTTTACTCTTATACAGATATATGAGTTTATAACCTCAATATATAAGTATGTAATAAGTAATTAAATATGCAATTATTATAATAAATAATTACATAAGAAGTATTATAATAAGTAAATATGAAATTATTGTAATAAGTAATTAAATATATAAGTATGAAATATATATGTCAAAATATGAAAATTCCCTAGAGAGGCAGCACATTAGGTCTTCGCACGCAGGCGGCCGACACCCTAGGATCGGCCCTGTTTGGGCCCCCCTGCAAAGGAAGGTTTGGGGACCACAAGTTGAATTTTTCAAAGGGTAGGTACTTGTGTGTGTGTGTGTGTGTGTGTGTGTGTGTGTGTGTGTGTGTGTGTGTGTGTGTGTGTGTGTGTGTGTGTGTGTGTGTGTGTGTGTGTGTGTGTGTGTGTGTGTGTGTGTGTGTGTGTGTGTGTGTGTGTGTGTGGCGACAGTCAGGCTTTAGGCCCCTCCTCCTCGGGGGTGTACGTTACTCCACTGTACAGTACGTAAATTTTAATTAAGTATTCTTTATTAAAAATGTATTTTATTAATTAATACTAATTATATTTATTCAATAATTATTTTTACTGGGTGTTTTTTTAATGTTATTTTGTCGTTGTTGTTATTCTCGGCAATCGATAAAATCAAAAGAATACGTTTGGCGGAGTTTTGGGGTATGATGCGAGAATGGTGGACTTTTCACATTTTTTTAATTCTTTTTAACTTGTGCTACATTTTCGAAATCCTTTTCCTTTTCTGTGCGACTTTTCTCTGAAGTTCCATTCATTTGATGCTTAAATGAATTCCATCTATGTACGAATTTAAAAATAGCGATGCCAAGTCGATTCAAATTTTAAAAACAGGTGTGATATAATTAAAATACAGAGTATCAAATTTTATTCCTTCGTTATTTGCACCATTACAATTCATGGCGCCATCTGTTGAAATTTGCGCTAGTTATTTTCTTCTCGTTATTCAATAAGCAGGATTCAATCGAAAGTAAAATTCTAATATTTCTTTTTAAAAAAGTAAATAATCCAAGCCTCCTATAAAGGATAAATTAAAACAAACGTTCAAAAGGTGATAAATTTTTCTTCTTGAAAACTTGTAAAATAACACCAACTTATTCATAATTTACTTCTTTAAAATTAAAAAAGAGAATTTTGGCAAGGTATTTTAAAAATATAGCATCAACATAAAATATTTTTAATGGAGATTTTATAAAAAGTTTTTAATTATCAGAGGATCAAAAATACTTAAAAACTCATCGTACAAACTTTTTGTGTAAGTGGCTTGTAGCAAATACAACTACTACATATCAGAACTGTGCTGTATAGGGGTAGTCGAGGGGAAAAAATAAAATTGTTTGAAAGGCCAATATAATTTAATATAAAATGCAAAATAGAGATTAAAAAATGGTTTATTTCGAAAAAATTTTAGTACCAATGCGATGACAAAAGCTGTTTTCTTTATATGTTTTGTCTTTTTAAAAAATTCATAACTAAGACAACACATAAAATACAAATACTTTTTAAACTAAATATAAAAGAAACAGGGGCGCAGCTACCACCGGATCAGCCGTATCAATGATACGGGGCCTCTAATACTTAGGAGCCCCAAAATGAGTAAGGAAAAGATCATTAAATGTTAAGAGGGCTCCCAAGACAAATTTAGATAGAGGGCCCACTGAAGACTAGCTACGTCAGTGAAAAGAAAATATGTATACTTTCATGCATATATATGCGTGTGTGTGTGTGTGTGTGCGTGTGTGTGTGTGTGTGCGTGTGTGTGTGTGTGTGTGTGTGTGCGTGCGTGCGTGCGTGCGTGTGTGTGTGTGTGTGTGTGATTTAGAACCACGCTCAAGTGACCAAAACGAAACTTGGCTCTTCAAATTTGACAACTATGCCAACGTGAGGGCTTTGATTCGATTTAATTTTTATTAACACCATGCTATAAAGCAGGGTCGGCAACCTACGGCACGCGTGCCAAATGTGGCACGCGATACGATTCTCAGTGGTACTCTGCACTACTCTATACATATGTTAATTTTTGAGTGGATGGAAATTGATAGTGATTTGTAATGAACTTTATTTAACAAACATCTTAAGAATTATGGACATTTACGGAATAACGAACAAAAAACGAAAGATAACTTGAAGATAAATTAACAGTTATTTAATGCCATTGCTGTAGATATTTAATTGTTTGAAGAGAGAAAATTGCTTATACTCTTTGCTTTCTGCTTTTGGTTCCACACATCCAAGTAAAAAATATTTAACCGAATGATAAACATTTTGAATCCACTAAGAAATTATTTAACAACTGAATACTCAATGTCGTGTCAAATTGAAAGAAATAAATAATACTCCTGATGTTGCGATATGAAAGTAGAGTGGCGCAAGCACTAGGTTCAAATTAAAATTTTTAAATTTTTATTTAACTATAACGAAGGGAAGTACTAAAATTTCATGTTGTCTATTTCTTATTTTAATAAATATGTTTAAAAATACATAATACATGTACAATTTTAATTATTTTTATTTTTGTTGAAGAAATAGTTTTAGACTATTTATTTTTATGTTAAAAATGACCCAAAATTAATGTGTATTAAAACTATAAATCTATATTATTGACTTAGGCTCTCTAACTTTGCATACATTTTGGCGGGAATCGAATTGTTTCAAAAATGCCTTACTGTGTGGCACGCTGATTTACATTGGTAGATTGGTTTGGCACGCCACAGCCAAAAGGTTGCCGACCCCTGCTATAAAGCCCTGTGAGGGCTATTGGCGACATATCTCGAAATTTGAGCCTCAGAGTGAAGAAGACGACACCTTAGCTGGCACTCTACTCTCCAAGCTTCCACACCACATCAACGTAAGGACTATGAGCTTCAACAAATTTAACATATATCACCTCCCTGTACACGGTGGGTCTTCGATAGCTCCATGACTCGACAGGAACAAGGTTGGCAATGAGTTCGATATTATGCCTGCTATAAAATGGTCGCAGTTATATTTCCATAATCAAAAAAAAAAAAGAAAGAAAGAAAGACAATTTTCTTATAAACAAAAAATGAGACGCATCTTCGAATTTATTTTAAAGTTCTTGAACTAAAAACTTCTATTCCTTTGTTTTAAAATGTGTAATGGATCGGATTAAACCTGTAGGAGGACCACAGCTGGTACACTGGCCATAATTTAGCTATCACTGTATTTGGAAGAAATAAATGACAAATATTAGTTCCACAGTTTTATGATTGCAGCATCCAAATGATATATTCCATATAAATTTAAAAAATCATTTTCACATATATAGAAACACCTTCTGGAAAAACGAAATACTTATTAGTTATAAGTTATCTTGATCGGGAGATAGCAGAAATATTTTCAACGTCGTATCATTTAAAGAAAGAAAGAAAACTGATGTCTTAACTAAAAAGTGGAATCTGAAATAAATCTTTTGATGCGTGAAGCCTTATCTGTTAGAGACAGAAGTCATTTGAATACTAAAGATAAATAAAACCAACAAATATTGAGATTGGAATTTAAAAATATGGAGGCTGCAGTATTATAAACATTGCTGACAGGACAACTCTTAATATATTCAAATAATGTTTATAAAAGTACTGTTTAACCTCTATTGCGGTTAGCCAACCTTCCCCCTTCTGTTTATCATACTGAGCAAAATCCTCCTATTGAAAATAATTAATGGAATTTCTAAATCCATGACATAAAAGAAGGTAACTTCCCTGAAGTTGCATTCAAGAATGCATAGACCGCGTTGAATCTGTGTACGGTAAATGAGTTATTGCCAGAATCTGAATCCAAATGCAAATTTAAAACATATTATCACTGTCCAAATTGTAGCATGGCAAAAATTTTAAACTTATTTGTATTGAAATAATTATAGAGTAAGAGTATTAAGTTATATACTACAAAATTATATTTATGAGTAACTCTAGGAATATGTTTATATTTGTCTATAAAGTAAAGTGCCTAAGGTTAAAAATAAAATTATAGGAATATATTAATTCTAAGAGCAATTATTACACTCTCTGAGAATTGAATATGCAAGCAATTAGAAGTATATCTGACTTGGAAAGATGAATATGTACCATATATTCTTTAATAATGAACTATTATTCTTCAAATAAAAATTAATCTATACAATTAAGAATTTCTTTAAAATAACTATTAATAAAATTAATTGGGTATTTTTGAACTAAACAGTATTTAATAAGATTTTTATAATTTCGTGTTTTATCTGAATTTTTTTAAACTAAAATTTTTAACGTTGTATATAATTAATAACAATATTTTGAATATAGATATATGTATATTACTTTCCCGATGAGGTACTTTAATAATATTGAATTTTAATTCATCTCTTTTGTCATGAATATTAGTATTAATTATTTTTAATTGACTTCGATATCTAAAAATTTTGCTTCAGAGTTGCTATTATTGTATCAAATTAAGGTAATCAGGACAAAAGTTAGTATTTGGTTTGACGTTCTCTTCCTTGCCGAATATAACAATGTCATCTATATAACAATATATATATCTTGCAATTTCAATTCTTCAATCTTGCAATTTCAATTCTTCAATCTTGCAATTTCAATTCTTTTCAGTTTTAATTATGTTTATTCATCTCTCTCTCGTAGAGAAATTTTGATTATATATATAGCATAAATGGCAATTTCTATTTAAGTTACGTTTTACAAAGAAATTTTTCAAGATGCAATTGAGATTATAAGATTATGTTTCAAAAATAAAAATGGGGTTATAAGAAAAACAAATTATATCAGATAATTTTAGACTGCAAATCTACATTAGAGATTGAGGAATTCTAGCATCTCATTTATATTCCATACAAACTTGGTTCATCAGTTTAAAATTTTTGTCTGCGTTCCAGACTTCTTTCAGCACTACTCTTACTTTGAGATTCCGCAGTCAACGAACTTTTTTTTTTCATCACTTCAAATTATCTTATCACTTGCAACTATTTTATTTTTAGTAGTATCGTTTGTCTTTTCTTATATACACATATTTGCTCATAAACGTATATTATACAATCTAATACAATAAAAAAAGATCAGCTTATGCTTCAGATTTGATGATTTTGTCAAATGTGTCTGGCTACTTTGAACCAGCATTCTTTTCATTTAAAAATTATAACGAATTAATGTAATACTGTATTTGGAGAAACGATATTTATATAAATTTTTAAAAAATTGAAAATTAATTTTGAATTTTTAAATTTTGGAAGAAAATAATTACTTTTAGATGGATTCTCTAAAGAACATTCTGTCATCAAATTTACGGTCAAATGCAAAATTTGGATTACAAAAAATGTTCCTTGTTATATATCTATTGTTGTATAAATTTTATTTTGATAGTCTTTTGTATATTTTTTTAATTTCTTGTACTCCTTAATTAAGTTCTGAATTCAATTTTTATTTTAAAAAAAAAATCTCCTGCCCGTTAATGCTTTATTTTTTATCAAATATATATTTCTCTGAGACCCCATTTAAAATTTCGTTGAATTCAAAAGGCTCTTTGTAACTCCTAATAGAACAGTGTAATAAAAAATAGATCCACCTGTTAAGAATTACAAAAAGAAAACAACTATTTGAAACAATAATCCTAAAAGTAAACGCAACAGAACTTTTCACTCAAGCTAATGACGTAACGGAGAAAATTAGAGCCCCCTGCAAAGTCAGGTTTTGGGCCCTAAGCTTGATCTTACAAAGGATTGCCAAACCATAACATAACATAGGCTTTGAACCCCCTAGAATCCATCTCACCCCTTACGTGATGCGGTGATTGTAGGAGTGTACGTTACGCCACTGAGAGACTCAAGGACTGAGAGAAAAGATGGGGTGTGGGGACGTCTTAAGGCATGAGACAACAGGGCCTGTACCCAGGGCCTCACCCTTATTGAGGGCCTCGTTTCGTTTTCGACTCTATCTTAATAAGATCTTGACCCAGATAATTTTAATGGTCAAATATTATTCCCGTATATATTCTCCAAAAAACAGGGAATTTCGAACTGCACGTCAATTGAAAAAAGTGGTAAGAACGTATTATTATGTGATGACCGCGTTGTCTATGTCTAGGTCTAGGTCTAATACCATAAACAATCATTCAACTCATTTAGTCGAAATGCGGCCATTGGTTGAGCCTGTTTGTGACTAGGTTTTTCAGACTGTGAATTGTGCACATTTATTCGTTTCAAATGACCATTTGAATGAGCCTTTGACAATGCATGCTACAGTCTACTTTTAAAGATCTGAGGCAGTCCCTACTTTTGCAGATGGGCCCATGGCCCCAAAATGTCTTAAGACGTTCCTGATGGGGTGATAGCCAAATCGTCATGGCCATGAACTTGTGACCGGTGCTATTTCTGTCGAGTCGGGGGTTTAAGTCCAGGTTCCCCTAAAGCCCACCTTGTAGTGGAGCTGTGAGACTTAGAGTTCTCATGCTGGTACACTGTGGAGTTTTTGGAAAGTCGGATTGTATTTCATGTGTCATTCTGGTCACTTGACCCAGATTTAAAGGTTCGAAGTTTGTCACCAATAGCGTTAATAAGTGGGATGCTAATAATCAACAGATCTCTTTCCGAATCATCACATTTAACTGATATGCTTATGATACATAGTTCAGGTTGTCGCAATACTTCCTCCTCGTGTTGGTTGAGGTGGAGATCTCTTTAATCGTGGAGGTTCCCAAGGGTATCCGAACGCAATAGGGATTGAGAAGCCATTAAACCTGACCCAAAAGGATGACTAACTGGTATTCACAATAATTCATTTTTAATAATTTAAGCATTAGAGCTAAGTACGGAATATATTGACGACAAACTACTTAGTAAGAAATAATGGGAATTCGCGCGCCAATTCGCGCGGAATTCTGAAATTCGCCAACGAGAAATCCTCTAATATCTTCTAATAGCTACAATAATTCAGGACTACATTGTACAAAGGGGACTCACTCATGTACTCAGTCACTCATCACGATATCTCCGGAACTATTGGACCAACAGACTTGAAATTTGGTAGGCATGTTCCTTTCATGGAGTAAAGATCCAATAAGAATGGATTTTTTTTTTGCGTAAATAGAATCCAAAGGAACATTGTGAGGGATTAAGGGGAGTTATAAATATTCCCGTTTTTGAACTTTTAGACTTGCAGACTTGAAATTGGCAGACATATTCCTTTCATGGATTACAGTTCCACTTAGAACGGGTTTTACAAAAATCTACATCTCCCTCTTCAAAAGGGAATGCGAGGGGTTAAGGGGCGTTATAAATAAAAATTTCTGTTTTTGAACTGTTAGACCCACATACTTAAAATTTAGAAAGCATGTTTTTTTTATTGAATAGAGATCTTCTAAGAACGGATAATCGACTCCTGTGTATGAGCTTGAAGCTACTGGGGCTTTTAGATTTTAAAAAATTCTCGTTTTCGAATTATTAGACCTACAGTAATGAAATTTCGTATGTATGTTTCTCTTGTTGAATTGAAATCCCATAAGAACGGGCCTGACGGAAATCAACTCTCAGAATGGGTACGGGGCTTATTGATAAAATAATTGAAGTTTTTGAACTATTAGATTTAGATTTGAAATTTGGCAAGCATGTTTATTTTTTTTAGTAGAGATCCACTAAAAATGGGGTTTGTGGAAATCCACTTTAGGGGAAGGTTAACAGGAGCTAAAAGATAATTTTACACTCATGTCCATAAAATAAGGATAACGAAGTTCAGGCAAAGAAAGAGACAGAAGCAAAACAAATTTGACTTATTTGTAAAGTCTATTTATTAAACAAAAGGTAAAGAGCAAAAAAGATGCTATATGTTTGACTTAATTAATAAAATTTGCGGTTTTTACTCCCTGGAGCAAATTTCATAAAAGATCATATTTACAAAAAACAGTATAATATGGTTAGTATGATGGTTTAGACGGAGTATGTCTCCCGGACGATGCAATACAGGCCTTACAACGCCTACGCATGCTGAGTATCAAATTATCGATCTGATCTTGGGGAATATTACACCACTCATCAAGCAATACCCTCCGAAGTTCCGGAAGACAGGTGGGAGGGGGTTGACGGGCTGCAATTCGTCGGCCAAGCATATCAAACACATGCTCTATTGGATTCAAGTCCGGTGAGTATGCTGGCCAATCCATACGGGTGATATCCTCCGATTGAAGGCATTCGTCTACAATGTTTGCACGGTGAGGACGGGCGTTGTCATCCATAAACAGAAATTCAGCACCCATGGCACCCCGAAACAAACGTACATGTTGTTCCAGAATGACATCCCGATAGATGTAGCCTGTCATCGTTACACTCTGAACATGCAGCTCAGTTCTGGAACCAAGAATAATTCCTCCCCAAACGAGCCATCCTACACCACCGTAACGGTGTCGTTCAATGGTGTTCTCTTGGTGGTAACGGGTACCTGGAGCTCTCCATATGAAAGTCCGGCGAGAATCAGACTGCGGACTCGTCGGAAAACATCACACAAGACCACTGTTGCGGTGTCCACAATGCATGCTCTCTACTCCAGGTTATTCGCAGGCGACAGTGAGTTGCGGTAAGGGGAACACATCTGACAGGCCTACGAGCATATAGACCAATATGCCCTAAGCGTCTGTACACGGTCTGCCTTGAAACTGTCGTACCGGTAGCTGAAGAAAGCTGACGAGACAGGTATGATGCTGTGCTCCGTCTGTTTCTTTTGGCAGTAACTGCCAAATACCAGTCCTCATTCGGCGTTGTAACTCGGGGGCGACCTGTGCTGTAACATCTATTCACATTACTATCTTCTTGGAATCGTTGCCAAAGCCTGGTGATGACACTCTGGGCGATTCCAAGTTCCTCGGATACTTCCAGCTGGGTACGTCCACATTCCAGTCGTCCTATAATTCTACCACGTAAAAATTCATCCAAATGCTTTCTTTGTGCCATAACTCTGCGGTTATTGCTTTGAAAGGCTTTTAAAGCGCTTGTGAACAATTTTACTTCTTTGCCACCATTCCTTATATACCCCTCTCTTACACTCTCGTCATTGTGAGGTACTATCCGCGCCATCTTGTGGTTTCCTGTAATTTCCATATTCTTCTTCAAGATGTGCGTGATAATTCTACAGGTGAAATTTTTATTTTAGAGTTCAATTTCTGTATGGTTCTGAATTATCCTTAATTTATGGACATGAGTGTATTTCAGTAAGACAAGCGATTCAAGTCCTGTCTTTTTTAAATCAAGATGTGTGAGTTATAAGAATGTTTATCAATTCAATCGAAAGATTAATGCTAGTACTTAGACATCAAAAATTTAAATATATAAGCAGTATATATTCATACAACATCATGAAATATTCAGCGAAACGGGCGGGTAACGTCTAGTTTAGGAAAAAGCGAAGCAGTACTAGCAGGCAATATTGTCCACATATTAACTATTCTCTACTTCACTGACTATTTATATGTCATTTAGTAGGGGGAGGGAAATTGTTCTAACTCAAAGTGCCAATTTGGCAGGATGGGAAAAAAACAAATTTAGAAAGGTTAGATCTCTTGAAGAGCCCATTGTTACAAGGTTTAAAAGTAGTTTATTTCTCTACCTGTGTATAATTTATTTCAATAACATGTGAAAAAAATACAATTGTTAAAATATTTTTTTCACATGTTACTGAAATGAAATCATCAAATATTCATGGAAAATTTTCATGAAAATTCAAATCATTAGATATTTTCTATGAACAAAATTTGTAAAAGCATCCATAAATGCATCAGAGAACTAACTGACAGATACTTTGTAATTGACATCCAAATATCATAACCTTGACACACACACAATTCTGATTAAAACTAAATTCAATTTTTTTTCTTAAAACTAAACTATAGTACATATAAAATAAAGTCTAATTCATGCCCTTATTGAGAGAGCATCCTAATAATGCAATTGCCAAATTCAGGATAAATTAAGTAATTTTTGATGGTCCCTTAGTAGGAGAAATTCTTGTGATTGTTTTTTAATTCAAGAAATAACTCTACATATAAAAAGCTTATCTTTGAATTTCTGTCAATAAAGTTGATAAAAAAGGCCATTATTTCAACACGAGTAGTTTTTGGATAATTCGATATTGTTACGGCAGGAAAATAACATTTAATGAAATTGCCTTCGTGATTTCGAAATTTTAGCCCCAACTTTATTATAACTAAACAAGTATAACAATTTTTTATCTTTACATCTTTTTCTTTTAAAAAATTCGAGTTCAGACTGACCATCTACTCATGCACCTCAGCGCTCAAGGTCACGAAAACTGAGATGGGCACAGTAGGCCTTGGCCCTCCATGAGCTGTTGTACCTCTGAGTTTAGTTTATAAATTTAGAAAAATCTCTGGATAAAAATTATTTTGATTTAATTGTTTACAAAAGTCTCTCTTTATAAAGCTACACGAGGGCTAATGGTGACGGACCTCGATTTTTGAACCTCGATCAAGTGACGAGTATGACACCTGAGCCGGCACCTCCCTCTTCAAACTACCATACCACGCCAACGAGAGGGCTTTGAACCTCGATAGATTTAACGTGCATCGGCCACTCTTCAGTGGCCCACTCTGGTGTCGAGTTCGAGACATGTAATCTCTTGGATACCGGGGTCATGGAAAAGGATTTTGAAGTAGCGGAAAAAGATGTATGCGACACACCGTATAATGCGGCACTTCTACAATTCGTTTTCGTTTTATAACATGGTTTCAAACTTTGGAAAACCTTTCATACAAATGGTTCCGTTCAAACGCTGTTTAACAAAAAGCCCCACGTAACACTTAAAGCTCTTAAGAGTAAAATTAGAAATTAATTATTTCTATGTACAATACGGAAATAAATAAGTGCCAGTTTAAAACATAAAATGCTTTTTTAGAACGTGTATGTCGAATCAAATTTATACCTATGGAAATTTGAGATTCATTAAAATTTCGAAGAAAATATTATTTAATGAAATAATTTAAAACGGTTTTGTTTATTTAAAATATTACATTATACAAATAAGATATTACTTAACATATTGTTATGTAACATTCATAACATTAACATACCTTCTAATTATAAAGGCGTTTTTTGAGTCTGAATCTAGTACCGCTGAACATCCGCCGTGCAGAGGAGGCCAATGCACTCTAAATATGTTGAGGTTCAAGTGTCCTCTCGATGGTGGGGTGTGGAAGTTGGAAGAGGTGGGTGCCAGCTCAGGTGTCGCTCTCGTCACTTGATCACGGTTCAAAATTACGTCGCCCATCGCAAATAGTTCTCGTGCAGCTTTGTAGTGCGACGGAGTTATATATATAACTCTCTCTCTCTCTCTCTCCTAACTATAAAAACACACATAATGATATGTTTTCTTATAATTTTGGGAATCTAACTCTAATTTTTTGCTGTAAATTTTTGTTTTGTATATCATAGATTCACATAACATGGTAATTTTGATGAATGTAATAACCGAGAGCTATTTGTATACACTCTCTGTTCCTTTTTGTTATGTTGTATTTAAAACTTAATTAAACTTAGTACTGCCAAGAAAATCCGAAAAACCAGCGACTGAAAAAATACTAATTGTAAAAGAGAGATTGAAAAAAATTCCCATTTTTTATTATTAAAAGAAAAACTTTATACTATGAAATTACATCTCACTAAAAAGAAATGTATTTTTGCACCACATAAAATTCCCTGTCCAATAACGAAATTAGGTATACACAAGTAAGTACGAAACGAATCAAACATGCACATTTTGGGGTTTTTAGGACTTACCAAAAATGTGTGGTAATAGAGCTTTTGTGCAAATAAATATCGTGCAAACTTCACATAAACAAGTTAGAACATAAAACTCTTAACAATGAAAACATGTGAGCCAAGTGATAGTTCTAAAAAAATGCTCTGCTACATTTTGTTTCAAAGTGCATCACTAAGAAAAATATAGACGTGTGTGTGTGTGTGTGTGTTATTAGGATAAGAAATCAGTAGTTAATATTAGAAAGATTCCTCTAACGATTAAATTTTTGGGAGGAGGTAAGTAGCTTACCTCAGAATATATCTTCTTGGTTTCTTAGATTCATTATTTATTTTTTCCCTTAAATGATAATGATCTTATAGTAATGAAGTAATATACATAGATCATAGAGAAAGAGAGAGAGTTCGACAATATTCAATAACATTTTTTCCCTTTATAATACAGATCATCTTTCAAATCTTTGGCAGATGAGTTTTTTTAACCCCTATATTTTTTATTTTTAATATCTTGTCTCCCCCTGCAAACAAACCCGTTCAAACAGGAATCCTCATTGTCTTACTGTCTGGAATAATTGCACATACAATAGTCAGTCGAAAGTGTTTACTTTTTTTAACTCGACATTCATTTATTCTCCTCGAAGTTTGTTTTAAATGAGATCACGCAACACCTTCGAAGCTGAAAGACGGAAACTAAACAACAGTACTTTGTAAAGAAAAAAAAAAGACTATTTAAAGCGCATCTCTCTAAATAGAGAATCTTTTCCGTAACAAGGGATATGGATCACAGCTCTTCCGCCAAGGAGGCATTGAGTTTTGATCGATTCGGGAACGGAAACTGCTCATCTCCCATTCTTATCCCGGAAATGACTTAAATTTGTGGCCAACCCTCGAGTAACTTTTTCCGTAAGTCTTCGATGATACCATGCCTTTGGATTGCAGAATCTAGGACTATTCTGTTAGCTTCATTCATCTTGTAAGAAGCATCACTCACGGGCGGGTATTCTGAGTTTTCGCGTAGGCGGCATTGAGAAATAAGAAAGGCGGTGGCACTCAAAAATGGAAGGCATGGGATACAAACAAACGCTGAATGAGAACTATTTGAAAGCTATATTATCGTCATGGTTGATAGAGAGATTGGAGGAATAGGAATAAGAGGCCCTTTTTGACAATGTCATGGTTTCATTTTATTTGCACAACTTTCTTTCATCGGCGTGCCCTTATAAGGTATTTCAAGGCTCCCTGCTCAAATTCTCTAAAGGAAGACGGAAACACGACATTCTGGGGTTGTTTTTTTACTTTTTTTTTTCAATTTTTTTTACAGTTGTTATTGTTGTTGAGGATAATTATATGGCTTCTCAGTGTATCTTGGCAACCCAAAATGTCGGGCAATATAGCTTAGAAAAAGGCATTTTTGAAATTAAACAGAATTCACTATTTGTTTTTTAATTTTTCTATATTTCAAATGATATATAGTGGTGTGGAAAAAGGCTGATACTAAGGAACAGAATGATTTTTTTTTAAAGTAAAAGTTTATATACAGTTAGGATTTTTCTTTGCTTAGTAACAAATAGCAGTGTTTAATGTGAAGGGCTTTGATATTAGTTTTCTTCATTTTACTGAATGAATTACTTTTCTCTCTTCCACCTCTAAAGATTGTCATGAGTGAATGTTTAAGGTAACCAACTACCCTAAAATTGTGAATTTTGCCGAAAATTGACACAATTTTTTTAATGATTTTATTTCATAGGCCATCTTAGTAGCTTTATAAAAATACCATGTTTATGATTTTCCATTCACTAGAACAAAAACGACAAGCGTTTTAGTAAAAGCAGATGCCATACTTTAAATAAGATGTCATACTTTAAAACGTGTTTTACTTGAAATGTGTGTGTTTTAAATACTCAAAGGTGCCAGCGATTACTCAAAAAGTTCTGAAAATAAATAACTGAAATTTTATGTGTATGTTCTGTATATTAGTAGAAGTGTTTAACCTTTAGATTTACCAATTACTGTTTAATTACAAAATTTACAGTCCCGTATGTTAGTATAATCTCTGTTTTTTTAAGCAATTTCATATAATAACAAAGATAAAGTGCTCTAGTTTTTGTAAAAATTAAAATATCTTTTATCCTGAAGATCATTTCAAAAATGAATACCATAGCAACATATCAGAATTGAAAATTAGTTTATAAACTGTTGGTACAGAATGGGCCGCGTTTATGTTATTTTTCGTAAATTTTTACACATTTTTTCCCATTTTAGTAAAAATAATTTCTTTTTATCTTCTTAATTTTAGCATATTTTAATTAAAATGTACCAAAAAAACCTAAAAACAACAAAAAATCCCCATATCTCCATTTTTTTTTTAAAGCTGTCGCAAGTAGTCGGATACCTTAACATTGCCCATGGCTATTGCCCATGGCCTTAACATCGCACTGTAAGGCAAAACATGGGCTATTGCGACAGATCTCGTTATTTTGAATCACGGGCAAATGACGAGGATGCCACTTGAGCGGGTACCTCCCCTCTCCAAACTACCACACCACGGGAGGGCTGAGCCCCAATAAATTAAACGCGCATCAGCCTTTCTACAAGGCGGGTCTTTAGTGTCACTCAGACTTGAACTCTTGACACACTAGCCTTGAGCATAACCACTAGACTATCTCTATCTGTGATAGCTGTGAGCTTGGTTGTAGCCACATAAATTTTGAATTGCTCATCGTAAACCCTTTTACTTCTATATCATTCAAAACTGATCACTAGTTTTGACTGATCAAAACTGATCACAAAACAAGCTCAGGTGCCGTCCTCATCAGATGACCGAGGTTCACCATTAGAAGGTCTGTTGCGATTAGTCCTCGTGTTGCTATATAATGCGACGTTAATATAACACTCACTCGAGACTGATGAAGCTCAATTGACAACAATGTTTAGTTGATTCTAATGCGACATAAATTAAATCGAAAAAGACTAATTTTGCTGTATTTTACAAGAACTAGAATAGAATAAGTAAATAATTTAGCTACAAGAAATGTTTCTCAAAATCAAGATTGTAAAATGTGGCTCCAATAAAATAAAAGTTACACAAGTAATTAATTTATCGTTTTCTTGTGTACATTGCGCATTCATAGAAATGCTTTTATAACTTCATTTCAGAAATTTATTATGTGTGATCCTATTTATTTTAATCAAACTCTCTCTATAAATCAATTTTCAAACAAAAAAAAACGTATTTATCTATCAGAAAATAATTTGTAGAAAATTGAAAGTTTGTGAACGTAATTAAACTATTGCATACAATTATTAAATTGACAAGTATATTAAAAGTACATGCTATTAAATCAAATTAAAATGGGTTATTTAATTCAATTTTTTTCTTACGTACTATTTACAAAGTCTTATTACTATAACAATAAGAAAGATAGCATCTTATATAGGGTTGGCAAAATAGAAATGCACCCGACTGTTTTTTTACACGGTAAATACGTTCCTTAGAAAACCGTGTAAAAAATACACACATGCAACGTAAATTTGAAGATATGTTCCACAATTTTAAAAAACTTTAAATATTTTCCCAAAAAATCGTGCAAAATAAAAAATAATAAAATCCATGTTACAGATTTAAAAATCAAAAACACACATAGAATATTACTTTTTGTTACAAAAAAAAACTTAAATTAGTGTACAGTAAAAATATTCACACGCACAATAAATATTTACATACAACATATAAAAATTCAAATTGAAATTAGGAATAAAACTACTAATTAACAATTATTCATCGCTACTTGATAACAAGCGTGCATGTTTTTTTACGAACTATATCAAAAATGCTATCATCAGTAAATCTGTCTGATATGTCTAACACAACTGTCGATTTTGATTCAAATGAAGAATTTCATTTGTTATTAATGGTCTCTCTTGGTTTCTTTTTGGTTTCTCGAGTTGATTATATAATTCTTGATATGCTACTACACAAGATTAGGTAAAAATTTTAATGACACTCTGTATCAGAATCATGAGTAATAAAATATTGTTCCATGGTTGTAGCAACTTTCAAGCCCCTGCGAATTAAATCAACTGTCAATAGCTGTGAACTTCCCATTAAACTTCACCTTCTTTATTATCTCTCTCACATAAAAAAAAAATTGTCATAAACTCGTTTGAATCGTCCTCATCCAAAGGGCACGAGTCCCCAAATATTTTTTAGGATTCGTGCTACAACAAAAAATTTGTGTAAAAAAAATCGTTATTTTCGTGTATCGTGTTATTTCAAAATCGTGTAAAGAAAGAGTCTGTGGGAAAAAAAAGAATTAAGAATACTTATGTACTATTTACAAATGTTAAATATGCTAATGCAATGCTAGCGATACCAAATGCATAGGCTTCAAATTAAACTTGCTGTGCTCTCTTAGTGGCTTAAAAACAATAACTGGATGTGTGTGTATGTGACAAAGATCCTTCTTTCTTCTGTTTAAACTTGAACATGATATAATGAAGGAGGGGAGGGAGTTCTCTTTTCTTCTGACAACTATCCATTTTATTTTTACTTCGAGTAGGGTTTTTGTCTATTTTTAGGGCGAAGTTTTTCTGGAGTAGGCTTTTTACTGATAAAGAATTATAGAACTGTGCGTACTTTTAAAAGGACAATATTATTTCTTAAGTGTCTATTCTCAAACCACAATTTTTAAGAAAAGTAGCTCATCCAATACTCTCGAATGAATATCGCTTAAGATATGTCACGACAATGCGAAACTGAGCCAGTTTTATTTTCTTGTGATATTGTGATATGAAGACATTTCTATGCTCCTTCGAAGCAAATAGTGAGCGTGATTTTTTCAGGAAATAGAAATAGAAATCATTTATAGATGAAATTTGTTCATCTTACCTCAAAAAATAAGGTATCGTAAATTTCCAGGTATAAACCGAGAATTTTTTGAGCTTTTTTAAAGTGAAAATAAGGGGTCTGCTAATCTATACGGATCTGCTAATCTGAGGGGAAACGTTGTTTAGGAAAAGCGGCTTTTTTTTATAACATTTTCCGTTAACTACATATAAGGGATTTTAATCTATTTAATTTTTAAGTATTTTGAGAGGTACTTTTATATAAAAAGAAATATATATATATATATATATATATATATATATATATTTAAATATATATATATATATTTAAATATATTTAAAATATCTCACACAAATATAATTAAACAAATATTCGAAATCATATTAAACCTAGAGTACGACATCACATTAAAAAAATATATAGATACAAAATATAAAAAAATATATAGATACAAAATATAAAAAAATATATAGATACAAAAATCACAAAAGTTAATAAGTAAGCAAACATAAACTAAACATATCAATAGCCGAAATTCCGAATCTATTAAGAATTCAAAATCAACTATATATAATTTTGTTGTTAAATTATATTCGATTCATTAAGATATTACATACCATTGAATTCATACACGTGTAGGCGCAAAGCAGCCCAACACATGAATGAAGAATATTTAAATATATTTAAAATACCTCACACAAATATAATTAAACAAATATTCGAAATCATATTAAACCTAGAGTACGACATCACATTTAAAAAAATATATAGATACAAAATATAAAAAATATATAGATACAAAAATCACAAAAGTTAATAAGTAAGCAAACATAAACTAAACATATCAATAGCCGAAATTCCGAATCTATTAAGAATTCAAAATCAACTATATATAATTTTGTTGTTAAAATTATATTCGAATCATTAAGATATTATATACCATTGAATTCATACACGTGTAGGCGCAAAGCAGCCCAACACATGAATGAAGAATATTTAAATATATTTAAAATACCTCACACAAATATAATAAAACAAATATTCGAAATCATATTAAACCTATAGTACGACATCACATTTAAAAAAATATATAGATGCAAAATATAAAAAAATATATAGATACAAAAATCACAAAAGTTAATAAGTAAGCAAACATAAACTCAACATATCAATAGCCGAAATTCCGAATCTATTAAGAATTATATATATATGCCACATTTGGTGGCGTGCTTGACAAAGATACAGATCAACTTTTTTTCTCTTATGGTTAGCATTCTTTCATGTAAATTTTTGCTTAGTTTTTCCTTAAAAAAATTATTATTGTATTTATCTCGCTGTAAAAAAACCTTTCCTTTCACAATTTAATTTGATTAAATTTTATTTTTCTGTCTGTTGCAAAATACACGTGTGTTAGTTTTAGGCCTAACATCAATACGGCTCTGTTTTTTCTATTATGTCGAAAATTTCTGCTGTACGGGAAAGGTGGATCCATAAAGTATACTTAACCCTAATTTGCTGGTCCTAATTCAGCAACAACTTTAGAAATCATAATAGGTCTCCATTTTAGTCCATTGACTCTTTTGGTTTCTTCCATTTTAAAGTTCTAACTCTGTACTGCTATACATACGTTTATTTAAATCTTGCACAATATAAATTTCCACCATTTTTTATAGTTATGTGTCTTAAAATCTGGTTTCTATCTTCTGGCTTTGTTAGTTGATAGTTTAGTCTTGTTATTTTTTCTATTTATTATACTATATATATATATAAACTCTTCGAAAGAGCATAATCAGAAACAGTGGAAACAAATTAACATTCACTCTTTAGGATGTCTGGATGTATATATTCATTCCGCAGCAAGTTTTTTCTCCAAGACATGAGATACATACGATCACGTACCCCTTACGAATTTTTTCCCGCTCATTATCCAAACAAAAAAAATGGCACAGAAATTATGACTAGCTCATCTAGTGCACAAGGGAACAAGCTGATAGAAAAAAATATTCTAGCTCAAACAGAGTTACTTGCAATAAAACTATTGTCGTTGGCGTCTGGCATTTTACTTTATAGCAATTTGATTGGAAAATGGTCTAAACATTTTACCCACTTGGCAACATTTTCGTCCTAATGGTGGCATGTTTGAAAATTACAAGAAATTTTTTTTCGATTCGGCTTATTATATTTTGAATTTTTGTAAATTTTTTGGGGA